>QEWY01003855.1:0-24186 GCA_006503575.1 Baylisascaris schroederi
GAAGCATGAAAATTATAAAGTGAGAAGCGCTATTTGTGCTGCCGAAATTAAACCTGATACTGTTTCACAGTAAAACTGACCATCCTATAGGCGGGGAGAGAGGGAAAGTCTATGTCTTCTACAACAAACGGAAGAGAACAGGAAATACGCCCATCCCTCTCCCATCGCCACTTCTCTCACTACCAACCTGCTGAGTTGGCTGGGAAATTCCTGGCGCCACAGAGTACACCGTACGACACAATAAATACCGACAAAACCACAGTGGTCAACGGGAGCGTCGTTATCAAAACGTGAAATACCGAGTACGATGTAAAATTGTTTCTCGGTTTTAAACGCGTATTTTGGCGACGTCATAGTCTGTTTATGCAACTATTTCAACCCCGTAAGCGTTGAGGCAATGCATGCACCATTCTATGGTGCATCATTGGACAACACCACCTTTTACGTCATGTTCCACTTTGACCCACTGCCTCTAGGAAGCGTATCGTGCAGCTGCTCTGCGCAGGACAATACACAACTATTGACAGCAAACAGGGCACTCATGGGCCCAGTAACGACAACTGGTCAGACAAACAGTCTCGGCCAATGGGCTACCAAACTGCTCCTACGACGACCAGCTGTTATGGCCAGCAAGCACAAGACAAGGCCGCATCAAGGACATTGACCAAAAACCCAGAGCAGTCCAATCCAACGGCTGTGTTACTCTAGAAATTAAGCATTCATAAGGGCTCCCTACTAACATCCACAGCCCCAGCACATTTTCGCCAAACATGTTAGCCTTAAGCGCCCACCAATGAGTGATAACTTACCAGCCACAGGCTACCGTCCTACCTTAATTGCACAATTTTGCTGTAAATCCGCATTACCCTAGCCTCTTCAGTTTGTTTTCCCACTTGTAATTTTCCAAACTTCAGCATGATCGCATTTGAACTGTGCGCTTTATTGAAGAAAACGACAACATTACAACAAAATCAAGGCTCTTCGCCGCAACCTCTCTCACTGAAAATTTGGACGACTGGACAGAGCGCAAAGGAAGCAGAAGCGAAATGAAAAACGACGCAACCACACGATTCTGACAACATAGAAAATGGTCAATACGAAGTTGAGAAAATACATCATCTCTGCCGAAGCGATTGACAACTGACATAACAAGTCCATGAAGATACAACATACAGCAGTAGCTAAGTTACAGCAACAGTTAACAACATACAGTAGCAGCAAAGTTACAGCAACGGTCAAATATGCGATCTACAAGAAGCCCTGAAAGTTGAAAACGACATGATGCACATGATTTCATACAGAGGCCACTTCACTGCTCTTACACAGACCATCGTATTATAACAGCCGTGCAGCCTACTACTGCATCGCCAATAATAATTACCAGCCCAGGTGAACACATTTCCACTTTTCTAGAAATCAACCGACAAACTATTGACCATTAATAACTTTCTTGCTTTTTCGGAAGACTCAGTATAAAACAAGTCATTACTCAAATAACGCTTATTAACGCCTTCCAGACGAACGAATACCTCCCTCGAGAAAAACCATTCACCGCTGATACTACTATCTTTGCTCGGAATTCGCGCCTTCCTGAAATGTTTCCCTCAAATTAGAGAGATACTTGGCACAAACATCCTCTTTGGACGCCTCGAGAATCGGCAACACCGATCGCAATTTATTGGCAAGCCGCAAAAGGCTTCGATCTTCTCGTGAATCGTCATCGATAATCGAGGTAGCCTCACTCCCACTACGCAGCTGTGTCGCAATTTTGCGTGCCTCCTCCACAACTTCACGCGGGAAGGTCGCCAGCTCAACCAAATCGAACCCTGCAAATTCACGACTAATCCATGATTCAAAATATCGAAGAATTACTCGCCAGACCTCACTTTTTCTTTTCTTTGTCCAAAATTTCAGTTTACATCGCAAATACAACAAAAATGGCGGATTAAGTGACCTTAAAATGCAAAACCGCGAGTCACAGCGCCTGCAACGTCCTATTCGGTGCATTTCTTAGCTGCCACTGCGATCATATGTTGGTACTGAATAACAGCATGCTTTTCTACCGCCGTCTCATGCATTCATATCACATGAAAGCCCGATGAAGACTGTATTTGCAATCTCACGCTGTGTAAGCAGAAGATGATTTGGCAGCTGCTGATAGTCATAATCATCGAGCCATACTCAGAACCAACTGCAGCTTCTGAGAGAATTCGAGCAGCTCGCCGACCGCTACTCCAGTTCCGTCTGAAGTCGTTAACAGTCCTGGTGGGACAACAACCTGATTTTGGATTCAAATTCTCATAACAGAAGAAGGAAAGGTTCCAAAATTACCATCCTATGAGAACTCACTTTCAAAGGATGGTGGCTCCATCTACGCTTTCCTGGACAAGGTGCTCTACTGCGCTATTTTTTCTCTTTCATTTCTACTTTTCGGTACTCCCCACAGCCTTCTTATTATAGGCGATCTGCCTTCACCACCACGCAAAAGGCTTCGATCTTCTCGTGAATCGTCATCGATAATCGAGGTAGCCTCACTCCCACTACGCAGCTGTGTCGCAATTTTGCGTGCCTCCTCCACAACTTCACGCGGGAAGGTCGCCAGCTCAACCAAATCGAACCCTGCAAATTCACGACTAATCCATGATTCAAAATATCGAAGAATTACTCGCCAGACCTCACTTTTTCTTTTCTTTGTCCAAAATTTCAGTTTACATCGCAAATACAACAAAAATGGCGGATTAAGTGACCTTAAAATGCAAAACCGCGAGTCACAGCGCCTGCAACGTCCTATTCGGTGCATTTCTTAGCTGCCACTGCGATCATATGTTGGTACTGAATAACAGCATGCTTTTCTACCGCCGTCTCATGCATTCATATCACATGAAAGCCCGATGAAGACTGTATTTGCAATCTCACGCTGTGTAAGCAGAAGATGATTTGGCAGCTGCTGATAGTCATAATCATCGAGCCATACTCAGAACCAACTGCAGCTTCTGAGAGAATTCGAGCAGCTCGCCGACCGCTACTCCAGTTCCGTCTGAAGTCGTTAACAGTCCTGGTGGGACAACAACCTGATTTTGGATTCAAATTCTCATAACAGAAGAAGGAAAGGTTCCAAAATTACCATCCTATGAGAACTCACTTTCAAAGGATGGTGGCTCCATCTACGCTTTCCTGGACAAGGTGCTCTACTGCGCTATTTTTTCTCTTTCATTTCTACTTTTCGGTACTCCCCACAGCCTTCTTATTATAGGCGATCTGCCTTCACCACCAATACTCTCTTTCCCGACACCCTACCAGTTATCAAGAATTGATATATTCCTCGCTCTTAATGAGGTCGAAAGCTCTGATTCAGCAGATGTCAAAACAATTATCGAGAAGTGGGACGGAATCTGTTTTGATCCATTCATCTCGGTTCATTCGTAATGAACCGAGACGAATGGACCGAGGAAATCCTGTTCAACACCTTGCCCATACGGACTACGCGAAGGCACCCCGACAACCTCATCGAAGTTCAATTTTTTCATCCTCCTTTGATATCTTTAGCTATACGTGGCGGTGGAAAAATATGCAAGAGCACTACCCCAGAAAAGCAGCTCTGACCCCGTTATTTGCTTCCCTGAAGAATTTTAACACCGCCCATTAGTCAAAGCATCGCGTCTAGTCAGCTAACTACTTCAGGGAAGTAAAATAAATTTATGCAATTTAGAGAAAATTTCTGATATTTTCTCCGGAATCACAAGCCATGAAGCAACAGGCATAATGACGAAGAAAGTAAAATATCTGCCCCAAAAGAGAAGAGAACGGTATCTCCACTCCACCACATAATCAAACTTCTCAACACCCATCGAACATAATCTAGTTTTCTACCCTCCACTCCACCGCACAGGCAAATCCGTCAACACTCATCGACTGCAGTCAAATTTTCTACGCTAGAGATCTTTGGAATTCCCGAGTTTTCGGATCACTTTCTATCCACAAGGGCTTGTCATAGATAATTTTTCACAAGCCAGCATTTATTGTAAACGTTTTCCACTTCGCCAAATTATTTGCAAAATGCAACCTAGACCATTTCGAGACCACCATCTATGAAAATAACACCGTAAACAAAACGTGCCGGAGTCAATCGCGTTACTACACGGTGCTTTTTCGTCCAGTTAACCTCTGTTTCAAAGTCTGGCCCCGGCCACGTTTTCATATGGCACCAAGATAAAAGAGCCAAAGAGTCAAGTCATGACCGTGGGAACCAATGATTTAAGACTAAAAAAGGTGGGCCGACTCTGATCGCAAGAAAAAAATGGATCAGCCTCACGATTTCGACTTCTTCGAAGGTGAGTCAGGTCCTTCCGACTCCGGCAATTAACTACAAGCCAGTGATCGGTCTCTGTCCCTCTAGTGCTCCAAGCCAAATTTTAATGGATGAAGCTGAAAGAACTCACCATATAAGGGTCCCTTGTACGGACCTTTGAAGAGTCGATGGGTGTTGGTCAACCGTTCGGCTTCAGCTCCGTTTTCGTCTCGGACGACTGAAGAAGTAGCCGAAAAGTGATAACTGAAAAGAATGTACATATGAATTTAGAGCTCTACCATACGCAGTCGAAATGCAGTATATGAAATGATATACCAGGCTCCAGTTAACGGTCTTGCCCAATATCCACCTGCCACAATGCAGAACTCCAAGGAATCACTAAACTTAAACGAGGCCTATTCATGAAGGTGTCGATAGCATAACTACTGCTCTCCAACAACTGCCATATTCTGTTGTCCGGAACTTCCCTGCGTTCTTTTAAACGTTTTACGAAAGGCGAACAGCATCCATGAGAGCAACATACAAACAACTACATCGCAAATTTGGAACTTCAAGGAAAATGTGAAATCACAGTGACTACAGCACATGAAACAGAAAAGAACGAAAGCAAACTTTTCGACGACTGCGTAATTGGTCGCGATAGACGATAAATCCAAAAAGTGTGTTGCAAACAGGGTGAACGCCTAAAACGAAATCAGTACAAACACTAAGCGCTGATGCTTCCCTGTAAATAAAAATCGAATTTTGGCATGGCTGAGATTTGAATGAGAAATATTATTGATGGCGAGTGAGAAAAACCGCCAGCTTTCATTTTCTCGACAGATCCTCAGTTGGACGCTCAGCATCCTTGAAAGCGGAAAGTCGATGCACAGATCTCGTATGCATATGAGGTTTTTTCCCATCATCTGTGTTTTGACTAGGCGAGCAATGCAAAAGTGTGATCATCAGAATTCATTCCGAGGCTGCACAGATATTTTGCCAATCTCAAAAAGCCAGCAGATGCATCGATGAAATTAAAGCAGGGAAATGCGTAAACGCACTGCTAGAAAACACTGCAAATATGTCTATGCAAGCAGCTGCAACTCAGAAAATCTAACATGCAAAGAAGTGAAGGAATCTCAAAAGCGAACCCTTCTTTTCAATTTGCAATGTTCTTTGCAAAACATGAAGTCAGTCACTGCTGGACAAAATATTATAAAGTTTGCAGGAAGTCGCATTTTTCAAATTAAGCCCGACAAGGCAAACAATTATAAAATGTGGGAACGATCGTTTGACCGCTAATCAAGAAGGCAAATAGGCAGATAGACTGCCGCATGGAAAACAGCGGTCATTTGTTGCTAAACGGATGATCAAACTGAACAATTGGAAAAGCCTGCCAACCAAGGCGGCGTTGAACGTATTTCGTATTATGGCTGAATGGAATAATAGTAAGCCGTCTATAGTAAAAAAAAGATAGGGTATAGTAAGTAGACCGGCAGGCAATCATATTGCAAATTCAATGAAGGATAAAAAGCAACTTTTGCAGACTCACTCACCTCAGCTTTAATAAGCTCTTCGCATACGGCATGGCAGATACCGACACCCTCCTCTGACGACGTACCTGAATGATAAACTTCCTTAGATAACAAATAATTCAACGAACGGCAGTTATTCGATATTCCTTTGCCTTCCAATCCTCATTTCATTCTCGAAGCTTGAACAAGGGCGAATGAACACAAATGCACAGAAGTTGGACACATCAGAAGAAGTACTTCCAGTGCCTTCAATAAATACAGTCGAAATTAATGCTACAAACATGGTGCCCATACTGAAACGAATAGGAAAACTACTCGTTAAATCAGGTAGAAGGCATACACTGGTTTAGTTGGCAATTCTATGTTAAGACTCCAGTTGCAACCTGCCGTGACCATCGTAAGAAAATAAATATTGCAGTTCTCCAGTCGACAGCGGTAGGAAAGAATTTAGACAGCGAATTTCCATGCAACTCTCACGAGCTTTCTCAACACATGTACAAGCATGTGATGTCCGTCCCCTTCTTCGTCTTAACTGAGGAGTGAGTGCATATCGCATAAAAGCATCCTGCAGACTATAATATTCCACCCCACCGATCATTCTTTAGCCGTGGGTGAATAGAAAAGGAATTTGGATCTGCATATCGAATAACTTGATTCGATCCAGCGATGACAGTCTTGTGACAACTAGTTGCTTTTTTGGTCAAGTGAAGGAAAAGATTGCTTTGTTCAATGAATTTCGTAAAAGTGTGTCGCGTAAATGCAACAATCATTTAAGCAGAACCTACTTCGTGCGAGCTCATCAATGACGACCAATGAGGAGGAGTTCGCACTCGCAAGAACCGGCACCATTTCACACATCTGAAACATTCCGTCAAATAATCGCTAAAGAAAGTGCTCTCTTTCAGTTCTTCCATGTAGTTTTTTGTTCACTAATCGCAACTAACGAGTGGCTGAGTCCTGAATCCGTTCCGACCACTCTACTGCATGCAAACTTGGCTGCTAACCTGCATGCCGCTGATTTGGAAGAGGCAAGTCCCCACTCCTCTCCTCAAAGAGGTACACAGACGGATATCTGCACGCATGCAAACTTGATGCCTCAGTGTTCTCTGACCATAGGCTTCCACTTTGCACCTCCGATGTCACAGAAATGGTAGAAGGCACCACATCAGTTGCCAAAATATATAATCACTCTACCAATGCGTGTGAACAGTAGGAACACATTGATGTAAACAGAGTTCGTAATATCTAGTGGAATGAATCGACCAAAGTTAAAGTCAAAAAATAACAGTAATGTCCATCTGAAGATCTTTTTAAGTAAAACCCTTGTTTACTTGGTCTGTCGAATGCTCAGCAGGAATAACTCAGCACATATGACGGAGACTGTCAGCTCTTGTGAGACATGAATCTTCTGCACTCAACACCTTTCCTAGTTGGCAGCGATAACATAAGATGGAGGAAAACGTTGTTAAACTCGGAGAATGTCAAAGACACACGCACCAAGTATATGATCACAAGGCTCCTATAGGATCCCATCATCCGGCAATGGATATAACATATATTATGTTTACCATTGCAGAATGCGGCCCTAGTAAGAACTCTTGCTTGATATAACGGTTAATTATGCGGTAGTGACCAACGGTTCTAATTTTCATCAACAAATACGCCGTTTACGATTGTATATCACACCATCAGTGCAGACTATTAAACAAAACAAAAATTGGCACAGGTAATAATTGCCAATGGATCCAGCAATTGTTTCCCATGCCCAGTTTAGGGTCCGTCAGGGTGTTTAACAAATGAAAGGGGGAGAACTTGGCCACTCTATTAAAAAGAGGGAAAAACTACCTCAACAGCAAACGTCGAAAGATTTGACGTGAGGTCATCATGATGGCCGATACGCGAGAAGATGCGCGTGATGATCGGAAAGGCAGCAAACTCAGCTGGTACGAAGCAGCCTGTTTGAGCAAGCACTTGAAGAAGACAAATTTGCTTGAGATATGTCGTCTTACCCGCCTAAATTCACAACGACTGATCAACTACCTTGAAAGAATGTCATAAGAACCAATGGATAAAATGAACACCCTTAGGTTAGTAAATTGCTGAAGTTTCATGGGCAGCTTGCAACAATGCAGAATTATTTCGCATGGAACTAGCAATATGCCTTTACCAGTAATGCTTTTAGGCAGCGAAGAAGTTCTGCAATGGAACATGACCAAAGCTACCAGCGCTTGATCATTTTACGAGCGTCTGGATCGACGAACAGATGATAGGTGGAGCCATCCATGTTTCTGCGTTGGGATACCCGATTTAGGTGTGTGATCTTGATGCGTAATGGGTTATGTATTATCAACCGGGACTCTCATCTGGCTCGGTTAGAGATCCAGCTCTCCACATTTCATCACTCGCGAAAGTTTTTTATTGGTTGCTTCATATCATTTCTTCGAGGAATCCAATTTAACGAATAGTGACTTTGGTCACCATAACAGTTTTAGAGGAAGGCTGTTCATATAAGAGCAGCATATTTGGCTATTCTGCAGAAAAGTGTACACAATCCCGATGTTGCACACCTTCAGCACTTCAACGGTGAGACATGGGATCTGATGGCAGTAGAAACGGGATGGAAGAGGTTCGGCCGCGAAAACCTGTCCCACAGAATTCCCGTATGTTGCGAAGGAACAGCACACGGAAACACGCAAAGTGGAAACATCAGCAACAAATCCCATGTGAAACAACAACTGTATATCTTCGGTGTACTTCGCTCCGAGATCTTATATCATTTCATAAATCTGGCGTGTGTATATATTGATCGACCCCACAGCACAGTGGAGTACGTACGCGCGGCAAAAGGATGGCAATTAAAAGAAGCTCAGGATCTCACAAATACTGCTATTGTTGGCTGCAGAAATCACTGTCAAAAGTGGGATTGCGTTGCGTGTGTGATCAGTATAACAGTAATCTTGCCGAGTGCCAGAATATTGTGGAATAAAGATTGCTGTTGGCACTACCATCAAATGAAAGCACCTGCTCAACGGAAATTTTCGCAGCTCGACACTCACAGCACAAAATTTTCCATCCACTTCGTTCACATTCCTTTAGAAGCGGAATGCATTAATCATGAAAGTAAAATATACAACAATCATCTAATCCTCTTAAAATTTCTTTTTTGCCTCGCTCATTTAATCCTACATAACGTTAAACGTCGCTTAAGTTGACTTTTGCTTCTGCGACAATAGAAATCGTTGATCTCTAGAGATCGTCTATCAAAAGCTGTTTGCAGCAATGACTTTATTATATTCTCGTCAAAAAAAAAACAACTAGCAAAAAGTTCGGATCAATATCTGCTATTCACCACAACGAAAGTAACGCTAATTGGCGGTATTTTGATTACTGCGTTACATAAAATCTGAGGCACAGCAACTTCATCACAAAGAACTTGCTCAGAACTGGCGAAGGGAGGAGATGGAAGAAGATGCCTATGAATATGCTCAAGACTGCGACGGTCTACCATTCCTTCCGAAGTTTCGTAGTTTCTTTGCCGCTGACCAATGACAAATTTCTACAAAACCTACACAACCAACTCATTCATCGTCCGTGCCATGCTTCCATACACTTCCCCTCATATCAAGTCTCAAGAAAATTAGATGCAATCAAAAGTGAATAAATAAAGCTGAAAATTATAGGAGAAAAACAAACCATATTAGGTCCCGTTATTATGGCCACTCTCGATTCCTTCGAAAGGTACTGAAAGTGCATAGAAAATTACAGCAAGATCAAACGGAAATTTTATACAACTGTCTCTATCGAATAACAACTGAAGCATACAAGTCAACGCATGCAGACGAGCGAGACAAAGAACTTTTTAGGAGGTATTAGGAGGTATTCTCACGACTATGGATGTTGTCTGAGGTAAGACTGTCGATGATATTGTGTTGTGAGAAAAATAAATTTAGAATGTTATCGTTCTGACAGCATGTTTCCAATATCAAACTTCTACTCTGTCCGAAAATGTCGGCAATAATTCTCTCAAGACAACTGAGTGTTAGCATTGCCATCTCACGTTAAGCTCTAGCAACCAACACTTGAGATACAACTTTCAGAAGGTGATAGAATCTTTCCCTCTTCGTGGCATTAGGGTCAGTTCATCGGTCAGATGCATAATCCAGTTCACGCTATATTTATGAATCATTTTCACAAATTTCACCGACGTTAATGTTAACAATATTCCCTTCAAGGCAGATTCGATGTCCCTTCAGTATTAAATTCTTAACTGCTGAAACACTCCATCATCGAACCTAAACTTAAAACTGAAAGCTGTTTATTGACTGAAGTAAGGTGACAGATTTGTAGCCTTCAAAAACGCAACTCAACGAACGTACTCAATGCAGGCGTGCTAAGTGCTGCAGTTTGATGATCTGTGCCTAATAAAACACAAAATAAATGCAACACTAGCCGGAATGATACTTACGCAGTCATTGGCAACAACATCATTGAGGGCGATGTCCAGAAGAGGATGACGCCCTCGTCTTATTACCAATGCATTCGCTTCCGAAAAACTTGGACGAACTGAAACAAGTAAAATGCACTGGATGAGGAAAGAAATGTGGAATAGAAACAGCACACTGTGTGACCGCATATGAAACACTGCGGAACTAAATGAAACGGATCACAGCAAGAAGAAATATGTGCATTCAACAAAGCAGTACACCTCGCATAGTGAGCTCCCTTCACATAGCCTTGCAAACGGAAATCAAAGTTAGTGACTGCCTAGGAAATTGGAAGATAGTTTCGGGATCCGTTGCTCTCGATGGATACTTAATCATATTATGACGTGGCAGCTCGGTAAAAATCTTCGAGTACTATCAGATGGTAAGCGGAAAAGAGTGTCAGAGGGACGGTGTTGTCTGTATCTCTAGTTCCCGCTCATCGGAGAACTGTCACAGCAATTTCGATGAAGTAATAAAATATGCGGAAAAATGCCTTTAAATTTCAAATCATACCCACTGCAGGTTTGCACTGCGGATGTATTATAGCGCCGTCGCATCTGTGCGTGTGTGGGCGTGCCTGTTTGCTTTTCACTGTCCATTAGTTTTTTCTAGGGAGTGTTATCTATATCAATAAAGTGTCAAATTTCACGTTCATCCACGGAATTCTAGATTTTTAAGTCCAAAAAGAACTGTGCGCTTTTTCATAACATCTCTCGATTGCCAACAAATGAACCTTTCTATAAGACTTGTGTTAATCAGATAAAACGTGAAGGCACTGTTTCACATACTTATTAATTCTTGGTGACTAATGGACGATAAAACTGCAAAAATGATCATTGTGCCTGCTACTCGGACAGGTTCCTCTAGTTGTTTCATGATTCGATCAGTGCAAAACAAACGCAAATTATTTGTTTCCTTAAGACGTCTATAACTCCTCCCGAAGCTGATGGATGAATGTGAAAAATGGCAGAGAGTGTCCTCCTATAACGTATATAACATTAATCAAATTTCGAAGCTTCAGCTTCACTGCTTGCGCTTTAGAAATTACCGGAAAAGCAACGCACACAGGAAAGATAAACGCATACGAACAAAGGAGAGCACGAGCAGATACGCTTTGCAAATGCAAGCTTGCAAACTTCTATGCATTAGCACTTGCTGTCACAGAACATAGTATCGCTGAAACCAAAGTGCCCGTGAGACAATTTCCTTGAAATGGCGCGCATTACTTTAGCACAACTTTCACCGCGATCGCTAAACTTCACTGCTTTAGCGCCTCTTTGTGTTTCAAGCATAGATGCATCGGATATCGATGCAACGAGCAACGTTCTCAAACAGCATCGAATCTGTGCATGTAAAACTGAAGCTACGCACCAGTTGACGTTTTCATGGCGTATATAGCGAGAGATGCAAGGAAGTCGATGGTCGAAATCACTTCCACGACGCTGTAAAGACACGCGATCGAGGCACGAATCTATAAACAATGCAAAGTATCCAAATGCTTCAGCACGCCTTTTGAGAGGCATAAAATCATCGACAAACAATTAATTCCTTGTGTCTTCTCACCAGTTCTACGAACGGCGATTCTCATCGTTGCAAATACACATGTATAAGCGCAATTCTTATATGCGTCATTACAATCCCCTTCAAGTAACCTCTCCGGCATCTCTCGATTACTTTTTAAAAATAACACTAACAAACATGACTGCTCTGCTAAACTTCAACATCGAATTCTGATCGCAGGGGAAATTTTTCCGTCGATCGCTAGAGATAAGCGTTGCAACCAGTTGCTTAAAGTTTCGTCTTTTTCTAAAACTTTAAATGACAGCGAAATGACAATTTTGACGAGAATTAGTAGTAATAATGTCCCTAGCTTGCAAAAAGAGAGCACCAAATCACGTTATTTGAACTCATCTATGTTGAAGCAGTAGGGCTCTACGCTGCTAGCACTCATAGGCACACCCGCAAGACAAATGTTTCACCTGTGTAATGCGCATTGCCCCGGCGAATGACAGGTGCTGTATATGCCTTCTAGCATGAGTACAGTTCAACAAAATCATTACGCCGTTTTCATATTGATAAGATTGCTTACTAACAATTCTCGCTAACAGCATTTGGAACTTATGTCCTGTTATCACCTTAAAATGATTGCAATTATGCTTTTAACTTTCTGAGATGCTCGTATTTCCTCCTTTTTTTGTACTTCGCGAAGGTCATGACCGATCAGTTCGTTGAAAGTGTACGTGCATTTTGTGATAAATTCTGAACACCACAGCAGTGTGTAACAGTCTCATTTAGTTCTCATATAACAAACACTAACAATCAACTAGTCGTCAGACGGCCTACATAACCTCATTCGCTGTAATACAGCACCTGTTGAAGCAGTTGAGCAATCCTTGGGGATATCGCAAGTTCCAGCTCATGAGTTTAACGATCAGCTTTCCCTTACTTGTTTCATAGACTCCTTTAACGCATTCTTCTGTTTGAATTTTACTCTCGACTGCCTACGGTCACAAAAAGGCTGGCCGAATATCGTCGAAAAAAGTCGGAATATGACTATAAAATGCTAAATCGGAAGGGGCATAAGAGAAACAAATGAAAAATAAGTACGACAACAACGCACCTTGGACTATGTAGGTGGGTTTTGACCATTTTTAATTTCTACAACCCCCCATGAATAAAGCTAAACCTCTTGACAACATTTCGACAAGAATCCGAAATCTGACACTGCCATGCCATAAGTACAGAACCGAAAACCTCAAAAACCCTCCTATATGGATGATTGCCTCGTTCATCGAAAAAAAAATAAGAGGAAGAAAAGAAAACAAAAAGAGCATATGAATAGGTGAATATCAATAACGACTTAGACCTTCCTGCCAAGCCTACAATATTTGATGTTCACAAGCCATTAAATGGCAAAAACTCCTTCTCCTTTTCTTCTTTATACAGGATTCGTCTTCGAATTTTCATCGGTGAGGAAAGATTCGAAAGATGCAATCTCACAATACATGAACATGGTGGTGCAATTGGTGCGGCAGTGCACATGCTAGCAAGATGTTTCAAAACGGATACGCCAGCCGCAAGAATAAAGCAACAATTTGATAACCTGTGACAAAAGTCCTACGACGACGGCGTTACTGTTGACCATAATCTCATTCACAGCTACTGTAATGCGATCTGTAAAATGGCGGCTATGAACAATTCGATTGATCGGGCTAAACATCCTAAACTGCCATATCACTATCGCCTTTGAAATTGGCCAATGCGAAGTCATGATGGTGTCTCTTCGAAAACACAAACACAGGTATAGGGCAGCTCTTTGGTTCCAAGCAACAAATCGACAAATATTTCCATCTTTAATTTCCCCTCCCCACCTGAGCTCACTCAAACCTTCGGCGTCATCGTACTAACCCCTCCCGTGCCTACTGTACAAATTTGGAAAGAAGCAAGCACTTGGTGGGATACAACGCGGACACACGACCAATTCCACTCCCCCCTCCCCGTCGTTTTCCTAGATGAAAAGAGGAGAGAAGCGGAGTATCCGCGCCATACGCGGCCTATTACCAGGTATTATTTGCTCCAGGTTGGTAGCGAGGACTTTTACTTTGAATCTGGTGGGCTGACGGCAGCTCACTCAAATCACAAGTCGGAAGTAAGTAGAATCACGTTAAATGCGGCTTTACTTACCAGCAAACGCTAGCGTGTTATGAAGTTCTGAAACTTTCAGTATCCACAAATGGACGGTGAGCGGGTAGGAACGCTGAAACTCTTGGATGCGGCATTTTTATACGGTGGAATTTCTCATTTCTTTCGCAGGAATCGTTTATGTGTTGTTCACATAGACAAGTTTTGTATATCCCATCTGACAGAATCAGGGCTACAAAGCTTGTCTGTACACATAAGCATGTGAAAATGTGTTATGCGAATAAACGACGCTCACCGTTATACTTGATGAGCTCCCTTGTTGTGCACGAGATGGAGGCACGATGTCTTACAACTTGGATGAACATAGGTGGCAGCTTCACCTCGGTGAGTGGATCCGCAACGCGGATCGAATAGTGAAATCCACGTTGCGTAGTGTAGATGAGTTTCGCATCCGCTAAGTTCGCCGTTTCCTCCTTCGCCTTTTCTGAAGTTGATAGCTAATTAGTAACCTAACAATAACGGTAACGGTAGTAGCAACCTAACAATTAACAACTCCGACATCAACTTTAAAGCATCCGTTCACTTACCGAGACCAAACATTAGCGTCGGATGGATACATTAACATAAAAACACAAGCTTATGTTGGAATAGAAGTTGATAATACAAAATAATGAATTAAGAGAATATGAGGCACCTTTGATTCGCCTTAAATATAACGTTGAAGCGCATCTATACCGCCGTCCACCTACCACTTCGAATCAAGCATCTTTTGATATTGAAACTAAATATTGGGAAAAATGACAAATGAGATTTTCGTATTTTGTAGTTTGCATAGTAATCAGATCGTGTTCACTTGGAAGATAATTTAATGGAAAGGAAACTTTTAAAGGCAAAACACACTGAGCACCTCGATAGAATCAAAAAACTCCCATTTTCAAAACTAAACTTCTGGCGTCTGTGTTGCCAAAGAGACTTCGACAACTACGCGCTGATTTCAGTTTAATTCACACAGTGGACTTTGAGTTCATACAGTTTATTTTCAATTTCTTCGTTTATTTCCACCAACATGTTCGTCCTACTTTGGGCACCCCGCCCCTCTTCTACGCAATCGAGGGGATATTGCCCACTAAGGACATTAACCACAGCTGCATATCAAATCGAATGCATACCTTCTGCATCAGCCAACATCTCCTCATACGCCCGACGTGCCAAGTCAATCATATTGTTTTGGCCATCCTGCAACATTGTACCACTGGCGTGTAAATGCATCCATCGAGCAAAACCATACTCAGTCCAACAATAAAAAACTAAACGTTATAGTGGACAACGATCAAACTCAATGTCGAGGAACCATTAACCAATACTTCGGAAACTCCATCTCGTCCGCCAAAGTTTTTTTTAGAAAAATACTTCATTACCTCAGAATTTTCAATGTCCAGGTGGTTATAAATCGCCGCAAAATTGCCCCATCGCAGTACAGATATGCCGCATAATCGCGGAAAGGGACTTAAGAATTATCACCACTTCATTTGTAATGGCAAAATGGACACGCTTAACCCCCAAAGGGATTTGATTCTAATACAAAAACAAGATTTATAGTGAGAGTCTTCATGAAACGTTCAATGGTACTTCTCAAATTCATTCAATGAACATGATCTGTGAAGAAAGAGTGAAAAGATATACAATGTACAGCAAGAAATTTCATCGAAACGAACAATGTTTGTTGCAAATTCAAGCAAGTGGAGGCTGTGACAAGCTATGTTTGTTGTTGTTTACTTCAACAACGAATAGTATCAAACAATACACTATAGCCATAATACAGTTCGGCATTAGACGATTACCAGTTGTGTTCTTGTTTGGAATAAATAGAATCTATGCCACAACTCGAACCTACTGACGTTAAATTCATCAAGACGCGTTAGTGAGCAATGAGATGTTAACGAGTGAACGCTTCTTTCAGTAAGGGCCTATTCCAAACCAACTGTTTGAAAGAGTTGAAGACATACGCGGACAGCATAGCAGCGTCGGTTTCGAATGCCAAACGACGATTTCTCAACCATAGTAGCATTCGAACTAAGTCGCCCATTCAATGCCTTTAGCACTCCCTCAAATCGAATGTCATTCAAATTCTGAAACATAAAATACAACACAACTGCTAGGCCAAGTAAAACTAGACAAACCATGACAGCAAATAGATGATCTTCTATGCTTACTTAGGAAGAGGAAGGCAGAGAGGAATTACAACTACATTTCCTCCTGGCTTGTAATCGATGGTAAAAATACCACCAAAAGGAAAATCGAACATTGCGAGAAAAATTGGGGGAAGAAGTGGAAAAGCGTCAATCTGAACTCACTGATGCCATCGACATGAACACTGCCACTGAAATTACATTTCAATTCAAAGATAAGCTCTCCAACGAACTTCTGCACTCAGCTAGCGCTCATCAGCTACAATCGCAACTAATTTTTGAAATGGATTTTATAGCGTTCAACCCTTTCCGTAGGTGGATAATTTGGGCACATCATCACTTCCCAACTTTTCTATAAAACGCCTGAAAAGAGATTCTCAACGGCATACGAAATTATTTCTTTCAAAATTTTACCCATAATATGCACTTTATTCTTCTGACTGCTTTTGTGTATTCCACCATATGCGCTTCTGGATGTTTGCACTTGGGAAGCGCACCATAGTAACATCTTGCCTATCTGCCTGTCCCCCTGTGATATCTGTGCAGTAGCTTCAACTTCGGGACCACTGAAGCTATTATTGCGATAACCACTCAATATAATAAAACTTGGCTCAAACCTTTTGAACCAAGTTTTATTTCGAGCCATAATTTCGAAAGCGTAACCAACATCTAAATGAGACACAAATTTTGCATATATTTAAACCATCTGGATTTGTTTCACACCGTTCTAAATACATTCAAGTGAAATGTTTCATATAAGCGGGCAACCAGCTCCATTAAAATTGTGATGGGTTGAATGTTTACCGACTGCTAGCAACTTTTGCAAACAATTATTGGAATGCAGAAGCATGAACGCTTCTCCGCTTGCTACAATTATACCTTTCTTGACAATCGCTCGATTTTTTCTAGAGATCACCTGGGGCTCTACTCAGATTTCGTAATGGGAGATGCAAAGAAAGGATAGTCACCAATATTTAGAGATCGTATTAACCAATTCCTAACCGAATCACAAACCACACATTTTCCAGTACGCATTTTTTGCATTAAACGTGAATAATATAGACTGGGTTGAGAAATTTATGATAATGCTAAACGCATTTAGAGTTCTAGCCATCATCCACAACCGAAATGAAACATCATCCATGAAATAATGCACGTGGAAAATGAAAAGAATGACAGTTTGTAAAATCCACATAATAAGCCTCCGACACTTTAACGGAAAGGCATCCTTCACTTTGATACTAATTTGTGGTCACTAGATAAAGAAGGGTGTGGCAAATGGAAATCATTCGAAAAAAACCGTTCAAGCGTCCTCGACAGCGGATAATAAAGCGAAAGTCGCAAACTGCGAAATTTGCTGATCGGCATTTCCGTCGAGTGGCGCATATGTCAGAGCAGCATCCCCTTTTTTAGAGCCAGCATCCACCTTTCGACGCGTTCACCAGACAATCATTTTTTTCTCCAGAGCACTCACTGCCTCAAGTGCAGCAATGCCATCTAACACTGGAAAGGACCGGAGGTGGGGAAGGGGAGGGATGACGGAGGACTTCTTCCAGAACGGTCTTCTAATGAGCAGCGCACTTACGCCAATTGCTTGTACTTCGTTATGGACCATATTTCAAAGGTGAGCCTGGAAGCCCCAATGCGCTTGGTAAAGAAAATGATGACGAAAGAAGTTTGTGGCAGGAGAATAAAACTATGAAAGACAGTCAAGATTAACAATCAATACAAAGCAAACCTCATGACAGGTCCTAAGGATTGCAGATTTACTTGAATTCAACGCCTTCCTCAGCGGTTCGACCAAATTCAGCGTATCCTTCAGGTTTAACACCTCAACAACGGAAATTATATGTTTTTGCATCTACAGCTTTATAGTATCGGGATGGACACATGCAAACAAGCGCGATTGAGAAAACAAGCCAGAAAATTGGCAAGATGGGAGGCATGAATGAGTTCTTTCCGAAACAAATCATGGAACATGCACACTTCGCGGTCCTTGACGGAGGAAATTGCGATATCTCTTTTGCAAGTACGAACGCACCGTACTTATTGACTGACATGATGCCCTCATCCACTCTACCTAATAACAGGGTTGCATAAGGGAAAACATGAGTAAACTTTTGCTCAAACCGAACTATCAAACAAAAAAAAAACTAAAAGTGGGAAGTTAAGCAAAAGATATTTCGATTCTGTCCGCAGTGATCGAAATGAGATATAAATAGACATACGCATACATCGGTACGCTCATATTGAACCAATGTGTGATAATTCGTCGAGTATGAATTTGCAAAAGGGTTAAAAAGTTTGAGAATTTATTGAATTAGATGAATGCTGAAAGAATAATAACCAAAATGAGTACCTGAGAAAGCTTCTGCTCGGCACTGCGCACAGTTTCTGTCTCCTTTTCCAGATAGCAACATAATGTTACCAACTGCTGGATTTCGTATGCACCACTTATAATGGCACGTAATCGTTCCAACTTCTGCAATTTCAGGTCAGACTATACGATCTTCTGAGTTGTACAACCTACAGATTCAATGTATCGGGTTTCCAATTGCCGAAGCGAATCTTCTAAACATGAAGGTCGAAAAAACGAATGCACCTCAGTGAAAATTTCTGATGGCAATGATGAGCCTGATCGATGGCGGTATCAAGCGCCGGCGAACCGCCAAACCGCTATAATTCTACGGACGGATAAAACGAGTAAAAACTACAGTACACCCTGATGAATGTACCGAAATTCCGTTAGTTCTACAAAGTTCACAGCCAAAAGTAACGGCACCCTACAAAGTTCCACGGCCACCTTACGTCCCAAAAAAAGACCTTTTCGGCTTCCTGGTACGAACAGATGGTTCCAACGACACTTCAACATGATCGAAAGCTGGTTTAAGGCGCTACATCTGCAATACAAAACATGTCTCGCTAAAATCTTGCTGACATGAGGTAAGGCTAATGCGAGTGGGAAAAACTACTCGTAGACGTAGACTAATAGACCATCTAATCTCTCCACTATAAAATTCCTCCCTTCGTGCCCTCTATGATGATGAAAACCCCTCGCATAGCATCTGTTTGTTCTCCGCTAGAAAATCCTCTGAACTTCATAATAAATTAGGTCAAACGTTTCGCATTTCCAAATAAATCCAATAGTTCCTCTGCCAGGATCGGTTCCAAATAGTGCACACTAACGGGGGCAAAAGTCATTCAAGGGAGGTGACTTCGCTATCCTCTCTCAATTTTCGCATCCAGTTGATCGTGTATGCATAGATCGTGCAGAAACGTATGTCTCTAAGTGCATTTTTTATTACCTGCGAACAAATGTTCTTGTTCATGCTCAGACCACCCGTGTTTAACAAGCCCTTACTGCAACGAGCAGCATTTCTGCACCTTTTTTTTTGTTATTTAGCGTAATTGTGATTACTTGCACTCCCACCATTCAAATCAGTCGTAGAGGTTTTTGACAGCAGCTGTTCTACCCGTTCCACCTCCCCTGAAAACATATCGCCAAGCGTGCCTCGATTCTCCTCAGTAATTTGCAAATCTCAGAATAACTGGCAACGCAAACATCATGTACTCACATAACCTCGGTGGGATTTTAATATGAAGTGTGACGATAGCTGAAAAACGACTCCCTGCAGGAGTCAGAAAGCCAGAAAGAGCACATATGCGTAGTTACAGCATAGTGAATACCATGGCAGAGATGTTGGGGCCACCCTATCCAAGAATAAACGTTCTGAAAAAAGTGTAGTGGCACAACAAGCTGAGCCTTAAAGAAAGCAATCTTCACTTCGATGATAACCTGCTGATGAACGTTTACTATCTTCATTTTTAAAGGAAGATCCGTCAAAACTTCACGCCCATCATTACTCGAGCCTCCTGTGCTCATACATGCAGTAGATCACCTCAAATGGAAAGCTCACAGGTTGATCGCATAACAGCTCCTCCACAGCGTCGCAACGAGCACTGATCACCGAAACATCGGCAGATGGCTGTAGAAGGTTGCTTCGCAGCATTCGAACTCCTCCACCGGTGAGACAGTTCTCCAATATCGAGTACAAAGTTCGGTTCGACGAAGCTCTTGCATATCCTGGACGATCCACTATCTCCAGGTTGTGCATCGTGGTCACATCTCGAACGACAACATTTTAAAAGGCAATTAAAACAACAATGTAAGACAATCAAGTGCTCCACAAACATTAAACTTCCATTAGCCAAATGTTACAGATCGATCAAAGGTCATTAGGCAGTCCTAAACGAATTGAAAGAACGATCGCAGTCCCCCTGTTTAAGCAAAACCAGCCATCACAAAACACTCAACTTGGGTGTGGCCCAATCAATGAGACTAAACGCTTATCAGCTATATCCCAAAGCCAAAAATATAATAAAAAAAGAAAATACTTACCAATGAAGCAAATTTTCGATAGAGCATCGAAAGTAATTTTCAGCGAAGACTGAGCGAACAGTATGTTCTGTACGTGCTCCACATATTTTATCAGTGCTGCCGCTGCCGCCATACAATAATACCTGAATAATTAACCAATGGTAATAGAAGAAATGAATGAAGAAGTATGCCATGACAGCTGGTGCCATATGAGCTCTTGCACTGCAATCATTCGACCGGTAAATACCTCAACAACACACAGATAGGAAGACATGCTCAGACATCACCTTGTCATTATGTGCTTAGCATATGCAAATTTGCATGTAAATTTGAATAAACCACATCCTTTAAATATACGTATTTTGAGGATGAAAGATAAACTTGAAAGGGTATTACAACGATAGTCGTAGATTTGGTTACGGATATTGCGAGTGGGTGATAACAACTTTTATCGCTATACTGAATTCGCTAATAGCGAACATAAAATCATATGCGAAGCTGCCACTGCCATACGAAATAAAAATAAAGGCCACACCAGTGGAGCACTTAATAACGCCAATTTCTTGTCTTTAACACTTCCTAATATCCCACAAACACCGCTTCCTTTCCCACTTTTTCGGGGCTCACTGCTGACAGGTGCAGAGTGAGCATATTCAAATATCTTTTCTCAAACAGGATAATATATGTGCGGAACTCTGTACCGGATGAATATGCGAAAGCGAAATCACAACAGATTTTTAAAAAGACAATCAAGTCGCTACTACCAGAACTACTAAGCCTTGCATCTCGCATTAGAGAATAAACATGCTTCGCACTCCCTCAGTGCATGTTTATTCACGAGGCAGTGCACATCTGTACCCTTATGAGTGCTTCCACAGTTGCTCAGCTTTGGAGGTTCTACTTGTTGAGCCGAATCCTTCTTTAAAACACCCGCAGACAGAATAACCAGTTGTCGAACCAAGACAGCTTAAGTACCTCTTATAACCGGGCAAAATCCTTAGAACGTGGGAAAGCATTCATGCTAAGGGAGACATCTGATCCTGTGGTTTGACATCTTCGAGGATTCCTTACTTCTGTTAATTCTATCGCTACGAGAATCCCCAGGCTTTAGTTCTACAGATTGACGTCTACTTACTCTCATAACTACGACGACTCTCAGCTACTCGAGAAGGAAAACTCGGCAGGGATGACGGTTGAAATGAAGAAAAAGAACGATGGGGATCACTTTCTACCACGAAATTACCATGCTTACTGCACGACATCAATTTCCAGCATTGAAAGCAAAAACGTTAAGGGAAACCGCCGTAGAAAGCATTACACCTGGTATAGGAAGAACGAAACGCCATAGAACAAAAAGCTAGACCATGCAGAAAACAAATGATAGACGCCACGCAAAATTTTGGCTTTATAAGATCGTACAGTTTGTTGCGAATGCAGCACAAGTCACTGTGCAAGTAAGACCTCAGATTAACTCAACATACCTTATTAATGAAAATGTGGAATGAAACAGGCCAACGTGGCGATGAATGAACGCGTTTTTGATTGATTGGTTGAGTCGTTGAAACAAGTAAGCAAACAAATAGCCAAATGAAGTAGGAAAACATACTTTTGCAGAACTTCAGCGGTGACATTCGACGATTCATCGCTAGAGAGCTGTTGCACAAGCTGCGATCCTCGCATATCGCTGCAAACCAATACAATTACAACCATAATGAAAAAATATTTTACATGCGAAAATGTTGACGACTTTCGAAGTACTCTATCACACATCCACACACTATGACGAAAGAACCCCCCACAGTTTTATAAATTTCTCCTCATGGGATCGCTCACAAACTGCCCTCGTCTTCCTCGTGTCCGAATTCGAGCATATGTATTTCCCTTATCTGTCGCAAATTCAGGAGTCTATACTCTAAAAGGCTCCACGATGATTACTACCTGATGCCTCCGTTTTCAGGACTCAGCTCCCATATGACGCACCAAGTAATGTCATTTTCGACTTCAACGACTCCATTAATTTTATGCTGGCCTTTCAATCTATGCAAAATACATGAGATAGTGCTCGAGGAGAGGATAGTGCCAAGAGGATTCGTTCAATTCAATTCCCCACAGATCACTGCCTGGAATATACCATGCCTAGAAGGTCCTTATTGCACACAATATGCACAAATGCAAAAGACTCTTCGCTTCATATAATTTAGTTCTATAACAGCGAATGAGCAGCTATGACGACCAAACATAAATGACAGTTTATCAGAACCTATGATAGCATCAAACACCTGCGAAACAGAAGAAAGCCCGCCCTTAGCTCTTAATCAAGTTTGAATTGGATCGGGGAATGAGTCACACGTAGCATGAAGTACCTCATCAATTTCATTTCAGACAATCAGACGCATTGCGTTGAAGACATGAATTTAGTCGGGACGACCTGTTACCGTGTCCATTGGAATGGTCGATGTCGGTAAAGATAAAGAACACGGGAAAGACTTAAACAATTGAAATGCCACAAACCATGAAGCTCACTGGGCCGTAACAACCCGCCGAAGGGATGACGAGGGTAGGACGGTTTTCAGTGATCATGAACAGCTTTCGAGGAGGCAAACTGGCTGCACGATTACACCTTAGATCGTGAAATCCGTGCAGCCAGGGATAGTCTACTTTCAGTGGAGTCAGTTCCCACTTTTCTTCCTGAAAACCCAGCAGCAGTTTTGCGGTGATAAAGCCCGTCTCTGCAAATGGATGCAAACAATTCCAAATATGGTAGTAATGCCCACCAGCAAAACTACGGCCTGTATCGCAACAGTCTTGAGGATCATCCGCTTTAACGACTGCAACTAGAGGAAGTTCCCGATACTAGTAACAACCTATAAAGATGCAAATCTAAGGGAATGAAGTAAGCGTCAAATAATTTTTCAAAAATTCCCCAATTTTTTCAGGACCTTGAGTCAATTCAATACGCGAAAGGCGAAGCCAAAAATGTCGCGCATTTCAGCCGTACGCCGCATATTTATTTTTTTTATTGTGCAAACAGAACGGACAATCGGAGAAACGTTCATAAAACTCTCGCAACAGCGACAAATTAATCTAACACATCTTTATATACAAAGACAACAATTACATAAACCAAATACTCGAGAAGCGCCAGAAGTTAGTACAAAATCTAGATAACTAAAACATCAACAATGTTCAACTCAAATGCATGAGAAATGCGGAATGGAAAAGTTTCTAGCGAAAGAACGAAACAAATTACCTGAAGTGCTGTCTGGCGACGAACGTGATCTCGGCACTGGGAAACGTGTTCTCGATTACTTCAACAACAGCAGTCATACTTTTCGACTTGTCCATCGCTGTGTCCGGGACAATCACCTCAAATCAAAGTTCCGACAGTCACATCATAATGCTTATTAGGAAGTTATAGCAGCGCTTTGCTGTTTTACAAAAGGAATGAGAGAGACAGGAAAATAGCTCATCGCAAATTCAGCACCGCACAAATGCAAACGATAATGGTTCGTTATTCGCGAAGTAATACGTATTAAAAGGACCCACTCCAGTTGACTCCGCTTTTACGACCTTTGAAATGGGTAAAGACTGTAAAGAACGAATGCGTGCAAGGAGCAAACAGAGAATTTGAAATGTCCTGCAAAGATTTTCTTGTGCAGAATGAATGATG
>QEWY01003861.1:0-24734 GCA_006503575.1 Baylisascaris schroederi
TTGTGTGGCATGGAGTAAAGGATCCGAGATTGCGCAATGTTTCCAATCCAGGGAAAACAAGTAACTGAGAACAGCGCGATTACCGAGAATAGACATTAGTTTGCAACTGATATGTTCTGCTCTCAATAAGAACACACCTCCCTAACATAGCTTTTACCCTCGCCGGGCAGTGATATCCCTGGAAATTTAATTTTTGCAGTGGTCCCGTTGATGGGAGGTTTTGAAGCAGAAAAGTTTCAACGCAAATACTATGTATGTTTTGTGTTGTATGTATATGAGGTATTCAGGCGATGTGAATTGCTATCACTGATAAGAAGAGAGGGGGTTTTAATAATGCGAAATTTTTTTTTCTGGAGGAGGGCGGGGGGGGNTTTTAACATGTTAATATTTTTGACTATAATTTCTGCTATTCTAATGAAATTTCATGCATTAAAAAAGAAATATTTTTTTATTTGAGGATTGTTTGTTTTTTCAGTGTAGTAGTTTTTTTGCTAGTTTAAAGATGTATTTATGTTCTAAAGTCGTTTTCCATCTTGTCATTCGTTTATTCGATTGCTTAACCCATCGTCAGTGAATGAGTTTCTAAAAGTGGAACAGTGCCAGTTGACATGTTTCTCAACTTTTGATGTTCATTTATTAGTTGTGATATGAAGAAAAGGTTGATTTACAGCGTACCTGAGATCTCGACACTACGGGCGTGTATTATGGCTGCCATACGCAAGAAACTTGTTATTGTTGGTGATGGCGCTTGCGGTATGTTATCATTCCATCTCCGTTTGTTCTCACTTCGATCCCCTCATAATGAAGAGTTGTAAACGGTGATAATGATCTTTGTTAACAGAAACTCGAATACTCTACTCAGGTATTTCATCTTCCGTTGATTGCCCCTCTTAGGGTTTTGGTACAGGGATGAAGGAGAAAGAAGCAGACTCAAGCAGAAACAAGTTTTTTTATTGTAAGAGAGTCACACTAAGTTATATAGTACAATTATAAGCATTACACTGACATTATCAATTGGTGATCCTAAAGGGTTGCGCGATTTCGATCTTGAGTCGACCTTGCTAGAACCTTGAGGCTTTCGAAGTTCGGGGAAGCCCAGATTGCAAGGAACAACAGGCTGGCAGTCGACTTTTTAGGATTCGTGAGCTAAAATCATGGACACCTAAGCGAGAATGATGAGTTGTTGAGGCAAATTTAAGGGGAATTTGGTTGTACGTATTAATTGAGTCGTACGGGAACTCATTGATTAGCCGAATAACCCGCAAATACAGGTGGACGACCATTGTATGGGAATGACAATCCGACTCAAGTTTTATGCTTCAGTGGGCAGTGCGGAATAGCCACATTTACGAACGAAAGCATATCCCGGTCGTATATTAAGTCTTCTTCCCCGAAAAATTGTATAATTCATTGAGATGGAAGGTATATAGGATTATGCTCTACTTTACAAAAGCTGGCTGAGTTCAAGGTGATTTTGGGCAGTGTTTAGGTGGATTATAATGTTTCCGAAGAGGCATCTGTGTGCCTCCTCTGTACGATTGTATCATGTGGCAGCTTAGCTGCAAAAATCCATTGTGAATGTGTTCACTTAGCTGTATCCGACGAATGATGTGTCGTAGAAGTAGTTGATGTTCGCTGCTTGTTATCCACAACGCATCTTAGAACATTATGGAGCCTGGCAACGAGAGAGACACTCATGGGATTGAAATCCTCACACATGACTGAATCGCGGTTTTGCAATTTTTGCTTAGAGAATTCATGATATCGTACGGTTTCTTATGCATCGCGCCTCTTTCTTGGATTGTTAAAGTGAGATAATTCCGGATTTTCATTTTCCTCGGTGAGATGTGAGCATCGCATAGGGCCAGGAGCCTAGTCCCCTTCTTTTCCTCCCTGCCTTCCTCCTCCCTTTGGTTTGAAAGTCATGAAGCAGGTATTGCCCTCGTGTGTTTTATTTACAGCACAATGTTGCAGGTAAGACGTGCCTGTTAATCGTATTCAGCAAGGATCAATTCCAGGATGTGTATGTGCCCACTGTCTTCGAAAATTGTGTGGCAGATATCGAAGTGGATGGGAAACAGGTTTACTATTTTGATTTAGTTACTTATAGTGGTTTCGAAGGTGCTAAAGGAGAGAGTTTCTCTGTTGTTTGTGTTATTTCGTATGTTTATAATGCTTTCTTGCACAGTTTCTCTTCAACCTTCCCCCTTATTTTGTCCCCACAGTGTTCATTTTTCTTTTCTCAAAGCATATATTCTAATTTCAACGGTAGAATCACTGCCGGGAGAGGGCGTGCAAAGTGATCTAGAAACGAATTTTGCTCATGCTCATATTGCCCACGATATATGGAATTAATTCAGGTGGAGTTGGCTTTGTGGGATACCGCTGGCCAAGAGGATTACGATAGGTTGCGACCGCTGATACGGATGTGATATTAATGTGCTTTAGTATAGATTCACCAGATTCACTGGAGAATATTCCCGAAAAGTGGACGCCGGAGGTTGGTTGTGCTTTCATTTGGCTTCTTTAAAAAAATTTCCTGTTGAATACTTAGTGTATTTATAAGTTCCAAGACTGAGAGGTTTTGCAAGTTGTTCTTGGAGGTATGATCGAAGAGGGCTTCATTTTCGCCAATTTTTTAAACCGGAGACAAACTACCAAATCCTACCAAAATTTGGGATTATGCAGGCGGAGGGCTCAAGTGTGTTTTGCTATTGGACGCTAATATAAAATGCTCGTGAAAAGTAGCGCTTCACCTATTTAAATGACTTGCTTCGGTTGAGTAGAAAGATGTGTAATCGAGGGACGGATGGAATGTGAATTGAAAAAGGAATGGGGACTTTTCGGGTTTGCACGATTTTTATGCATGATACTCCTCACAAAGGATGTTCGTCGAGAGGAGGAATTGGATGTCCCAAACTATATCGTAATTCAAGTTATAGCTGAAAGGTATAGAGTAATAATCGGATGAAGGTGGAATATTTGATGGTTGCTTTTAGGTGCGTCATTTCTGTCCAAATGTATCAGTCATCTTGGTGGGTAACAAGAAAGACCTTCGAAATGATCCGCAGACGGTGCGTTAACTTGCGAAGATGAAGTAGGAACCGGTGCGCCCTGAACAAGGACGTGCAATCGCCGAGCAGATCGGAGCTTTCGCTTATCTGGAATGTTCGGCCAATGCTTAAGATGTTTGTTTATTTACTATTCCAGCGTTTGACTCTATCTCATTGCCATATTCGTTTTAGTGGAAATTTTCTTCATTTGTACGGAAAAAAAATTGCAACAGAAAAATTGACAAGTATTTCAAATTCTTGTTAAAGTTTCTAGATCATATTGAAGGATAAGCAGATACGAGTGCACTAGGTTCACCTAGAAGATATGAGTCGGGAAGGATGGGTGGGTTATTTTTTTATTCTCTTCCCGTACCCTCTGCCCTGTTCTTGGTGGGTCGGGACGTTGAAGCTTCCTTTTGTTTCTTCTGGCACCAAAATGAGATGTGTCAAAAAACACAATGACCTTAATGAGATAGAGGATGAGGTCATCTGAATTATATGACCGGCGATAGAGAGGAACATTGATGGTCAAGAGGATGAGTACAGTGCAAGGATACAAATAAAGGAGAGTTGTCTCTCCCAGAATTTGACCTCGAGGAAGATGGGCGGTTCTGTCCATTTTGATGATCAGGCTGTACAATTAGTTTTTGATTTGCTTTTCTTGCTGTTAAAGAACCTCCGAATATCGATAAAGTACTTCAACATTTTCATTATTCTAAGCTTAACAAGTTAAATTTAAGGGCATTCGAAAGGTATTCGAAAAGGCAACACAGGCTGCACTGCAGCAGAAGAAGAAGAAAAAGAGCAAGTGCAATGTGTTATGAGCGTTCAACGTGAATCATTAGCTGTGCTATTCATTCTAGCTGCCTTCATGCACTCACTGATCCAATTACCGTATATCGATTTGACTCATCGTTTCATCTATATTTATCTTATATATTTCACATTTCATCTTCCAACTTTCATATTTTATGTATTCATGAACTTTGCTGTTTTATCTCTTTTTTTGTTCACCAGTAATTTGAATAACTACGATTTTAATAAATAATTATTGTAACAACAT
Organism: Baylisascaris schroederi; assembly: GCA_006503575.1. Lineage (NCBI taxonomy): Eukaryota > Metazoa > Nematoda > Chromadorea > Rhabditida > Ascarididae > Baylisascaris > Baylisascaris schroederi. Next base: position 4,117 of record QEWY01003861.1, read on the forward strand.
ATGCCTTTTCCTGCACAATCGATAGTAGCTGCTGAATTCTTCGGAATGTTGGATGATAAATCTGTCAACTTAAACCGAACAGTCCCCATATGGTTGAGGACGAGGAGGTCGAAGGTACGAGACGAAGTGACTTCGTTGTCCTTCGAGGAGCGTTGAAAACGTGGTATAAAGTGTATCGGAATAGACTGCTAAACCTTGGACAGAAAGGGGAACTGGGGGGTCTTGCGCGGCTTCTACAAGAGTTCGGCAAATTCCTGCCGCATTATTGCATATATAGATATATTTAACTGATTCGTAGTCAGAGAAGACGTGGGACCCTTGTTATAACGTTAACCCTTCTACGAAATACAACATTGCATGCATATATACCTGCGCATATATATATATATATATATATATATATATATATATATATATATATATATATATATACGAAATATAAGGTAAGCGTATAGGATGTACCATGAGTAGCTGAATCAGGTTTTCCTATCCTTAAAAATTTGTTAGGTAAGTAGCAGTGACAGCAACATACAACCAAGTCTATGGGCTTAGTTCACCTGACCCACGGTTTGCATTAATTCAACTCTGTAACCGAATTGACATAGGCTGACATATGCGTTGGTACGTATCGATAGTAATTTTACAACGAGCAAGTATTATCACTTCCTTTATGATCATCCAAGTGCAGAGTTTACTACCGTACACTATGTGCTTAGTCAGGTTTCTTATAGAATGCTGTTGAAAGGATCTGCATGAGTGAGATTAAGACCTCTCGGATGCCATTTGGTGTTTCCTTTTCTATTTCACGAACTAAACCATTCCCGTCTAGATATTTCCTCACATAAGTCGAATAATATGCACTTGCCTCATCGTACATAAAGGTGAGATTCTTTTCTTTCATTGCACACACAACTATTTCCTTTAATAATTGCAAATATGATTACCCGCAAACGGTTCCATGTAAAAAGAGATTCAACGATTCGTCTTGAATGAATTACTGCGCGCATAGTAGCTTCATCAGTATCGATTTCACAGCTAATTATTACTTAAAAGTCGTTGCATTTTGAAAGTTTATATGTTTATTCCATCGTTTTATCAACCTATAAACACTTAACGTCATTATTTTCAAAATTAAATTCTACGGAAATTGTCTTCAAGATTTGAGAGATAGGGCTTAATATCCTCGTCGTGAAATATATGATAGACGTCGGTGATTGATACGTTCAAAAACTTCTTTCTCGCTATTCTCATATCCTCATATTCACTGCTTCCGGGATTGCCAATGCGAGCGGAACATTTTCCTTGAAACCACTTGTAAGGTTTTTCATTGGTTTCCAGCTGGACAGTAGTGTCAATAAGGTGTTTCTTAACAGCTTTATAACACCAAAGTGTTCTTCCAAACTGAGAAAGAAAATCACAGAAATAAGCAGAATAAAAAACAGCTGCTTTTGCCCAGTGGAAGCAAAGAAATCCTTAAACTTGTGATGTACACTGTATACATATACTATATATGTATATATGTATCATAGTTTTTTTCTTCCTGAAGAGATGTCTTAGCACTGAGGATCCCTCCTCACTATCGATTCGCAGTGATAGAGTTCCTTTCGTTCTTCGTTGAACACGATTGTGTGGCAGTCATGAATCCACCACTGACAGCCACCTGTAAAAGAGAATCGAAGGCTAGATTGACGACTGGCAAATACGATGCTGGAATTATAAGACAACCTGTCATCTTTGCGATAACCGGTGTACTTCAGTTGAAGTCGACTTGCTATTCAGTACTTTGTAGTGTATTTATTTGGACTTTGAACAACAAAGGAGTATATCTGCTTTTCAGACAGCTTCCCAGTATCCACCATTCGAGGCAATGATTGCTTTTATGTCCTTGCAGGCGGTGATAAGTTACCGACCACGATCAGTGCGCATACGGCTCTTGCATCATGCAAAGTACGTGTCTTTGCACGTAATGGATGGAACCTCGTATTTCTTGAAGAAAGGAAAACAAGGAGCGAAGATATTGTGCTTTGAGACAAACTCGGAGTTCGTCTTTGCAGTCGGAAATTTGCAGCTTACACTGAAGTTAACCTTATAAATTCATAGAATGGAGACAAAGCCTCGTGGAAGTAGCGAACAAGGTAGTCACTGATAATCAACTTAATGAAATTGCGCGCAATAGACTGAAATTGCAAATAATAACCTCTCGTTCCATTCATTCCTCACCCTGTAGACTCCAACGTTAACGTATATACGTGTTTTTTGGAGAACAGGGCTGCAGTAAAGAACTCGATTCGGGGCTTTCCACCTTTTTGGAAGTTTCGTGCCAATTACTCATTTGACTAGTCGGAATGGTATGCAGGCAAATTTCCGCGGAACTGCCGGACTACTGTTGCGCATTTTGCAGAAGTTGCTCTTTTTGCTGGTGACTCTGCGCATTTTCTCACTCATCCTCTTAGATGAATAGATTCCCTGATGCAGTAATAATATATTATCAGCACGGCTTCTTCAGTACTACAATCATACTTGATTGAAGAAGTGTTGCTGAACGACATGTTGATCAACAGTATAAGGCCGAATATTACAATTCACAGAAATGCATGGCAAGTGGAAGGCTCGAAAGAACGGTCCACAGAAACAGTTGGAAAGTGTACAGGAAAACCCGGTACAGCAAAATGACTGCCTAACAGCGCTTTTCTCTTCAAAGTGGCCGTTCGCGAAGGGCCGCAAATGAGAAATTAGTCTGTAGATGTTGTTGGATATGTGGTGATGTTTCGTAACATGCAGAGTGATGATTTCGTATACTGAAAGTGCGATTGCAAAATGCATGAACGTGACTAAAAGTGCAAAGTACAATGGCCACGTCATGATGACGCGCAGCGATGTAGTGGATATCACGTGAACGCATAGCAGAGCTGCCATATTTCAACATGGACTGTCATGTGACGACCACTACATAAGCTGTGCCTTTTCATTGTTTTTGGTGCGTGTGTGCTCTGGGTGTCTCCCTACTTCGTCTCTTCGTCTAATAAAGCTCGCTCTTCACTCGCCGTCTCCGTCTACATCATCACACCACCACTCGGCGACGCAACTATCCCCAGTCAATAATCAACAGTCCCGACCAAAAACACAACAGATGTATTCGAGCATTTTGGAGGAAAAATATTGATTTGCTGATCTGAGCACGTTTTTACGTTTGAAGAACTAAAGTTTGGACGAATAACTCATGAATGACAAATCACTGCAGTGAATAACTATTCACGGCTGTGCTCTTGCACCTCACAATTTAAAAAATGCCGGTCAAACACGCTTACAGTAGAAGGCATAAAGTGGCCTGCTTCTTGCGAATCGCCTGAATTGCAGAACGACGAAACGCAGGAGCGCATCATAACACCGGAAATGTAGGCAGCCACTCAATCTTCACTCAGCTCAGCCATGATGTTGGCAGTAGGCGTTCCAGGAAACAACTGTAAGTGATAAACTTTCATGTGCCATTGACGATATCCCCGGGATCGAAGGGCGGTTTCGGGATACTCGACGACGATGAAGCCGATGTGTGCTTACTTCCTACTGGGAGCAGCTGCCAGCCAAACCGTCTAAGGACGTAAAAATATACAACAATGAGGTGCGTGTGGCACTGTCCCACGGTTAGTTGTGCCTACAATACTAAATCTGGTGTTTTTGGTTCATTCAAATCCGAGATATCCTGTGAATGTTTCTCGAGTCATATTTCTAGAACAAAAAAATCCCCTCATCACGCATCTTTTGCAGATTATCAGAAATGCAAACACGAAACAGCATTGTTAGCTAATTTTGCATACTCACGATAATAAAGACTCCCTTCTTTCACGAGTACGGTCCATGGCCCAACCGGGTCCAATAGATACGCTTCGTCACAACGCACATGCCAACGCCTATAATTTCACCGATGATCGATGCGCCGCATCATGAATAACCGATTCCTTTCCCTTTTTTGGTTCCCATTTCGCAAAGGATACTGAAAATGGTGGAGGCACCGGTCATCGTGCAGAGAAGGCGAAGACTCCTTCTGCAATGTTGAACAACCGTTAATGGAGCAGCAATTTGTGGAACAGCATCAAACGAAGAATGTATATGGCAAGCTTCCGCCCTTTTCCTTCATATGGTTCACTTAGTCGGTCTTTGGTGCGAGCTTGAACGAGTTTTAGAAAAGAGTAACTACACCTTATATCCATCTCGTGGTTGGGCGATCAAGGAGGTAAGGAAGGCCCGTCAACATCGATGTGAAAGGATGGGAAGGAACAATAGGCTGAGAAGGGCAATAGCTATTACGGGTATTAAGCTGCAACAAGTAGTGCTTTGAAAATTCTGGCGCACTCTGCGCTTTTGACAATGTATATAAATTTGATGATGAGCCTCATAACAACGGCGGCTTCGTACATCTACGCACGAATGGTCAGTTGTTCACGTGGAATTTCGCGCTCCCATTAACAACGAAACATCTCATCTAAATGCTATCCTTTTCTGGGATGGAAGGAGTCCGAGATTGGGTGTTGTGCTTGAATCCAATTAAGCACTCAGCCATCATACTACAGCTCATAAACATACAGGCACTTTGAAGTCACAAGACTCCGGCATAAAAGCTTACGTTCACACCTGACTACTTCTGCAATATGCGCCTGTAAGTGTGCATCACAAGCTTGTACAGGGCTGTGTCAGATTAGGAACGGCACAGACATATTCTATCAGATTTGCCATCAAAAAGCGGAAACTTCTTATGACAAGCTACTCTTGAAGCGTTGAAGAAAATGCGTCTTGACATTCTTGAAACTCATGAAACATAACGAATGGTGTAAAAATTGCACTTGGCAGGCGCACATTCCCATTTATCCAACTACATTTCCTCCTCCAACACCAAGGTGGCCACTCCTGCAACCGTGCAAATCCCACCCTTACTGCACCAAGGCCATTTCGTAATCAACGCCATCAACCCGTCGGCAAATTGTACTCGCATATGTCACTGACCGCTCTCCTTTTAAACTGCCTTACAGTTTGCTCATTTCCTTCATGTAAATCCGTTCCACTAGTTTTGTGCAATTCCATTATGCACAACCTTTCGAACTTTTATAACAACTTGAATGCAGATGAAGCGCTTGTATGACCTTGTACTTCCTCCCTGTTGCCGGGCGAAAAAGGGCAAGCTTGTGCAGCTAACGAAAAGGAGAGCCAGATAAGCAAACACTACCGTGGTAAACAACAAAGCGTAATTACGGAAACACTAATGAAGAAGAGCTTGAAAAGAAAGAAGAAAAAGGTCTCCAGTTAGTAAGGAATAGAAAAATGTGAATTGAAACATGTCTTCCATGATGAACATTTGCATTTTTATTGTCACAAGACGTAGTAAAAGTCACTCAGAGCGATTGCATTTCATCATGCCAACCTCTACGAGACAAGTGTCCACTCCTGTTCACACAGTCCTGCTGTCAAAATCTTTTGACAACTGTATGGAAAGTGGGAGACAAAATGACTCAAGCGCAAATGTGTGAAGCACAAGCATCCAGAATGCAACTGGCGTTGAGTAGGAAGTGTTCTTATACTTGGAAATCCTTCCACGTTCCGACAGCTGATGGCGACCTGTCCTCTGCAGTTGCAGCTACTCAAATGAACAATATATTACGAAAAGACTGCCGGCAGAAATCGACGACATTTCACTATTCTAGATTGATTCGTGCAATTACCGCAAGGTTCTCTTCTTATTTGCAAAGAAAACATCCACATCTGATCAAAGAATCGTGAGCATTTGGAGCGAAATTACACTCCATAGAGATATCTAATAATGAGGAACGTGATCACAAAAGCTGTTCTGCGGAACTGCGACATAGATGAACTGGTCAAAAACATTTCGTGAGCATTTGGTCTTCTCTTCCTCAACTCGTCATCGTCATTGTCCAGTGCGCAATTCCAGTAATAGCACTCTTGTTTATTTGGCTTCGTTTTAACACACTTCTTCAGGATATGCCTGAAATAGCAATCAGTTTCGTCTAATTACAGAAACCAAGAATGTTAAGTGCTACAGAAACAGTGACTGACATAAGTTGCAAATTTATTAACTGTTCAATTCCTTGTAATTTTAAGCAGGCATTTGTTACATATTTTTCAATCGTTAGGTGAATTGGGTGAATTTTTTTTGGGGTGAAATAATGTCGATCGCCCACTCTTTTCCTTATTCTTCCGAAGGACCCACTTATCTTTCCTTGTATTCTTTATTAATTAATTCACCGTCTGACCTTCACTGTTACAATTACAAGCTATAGCAGATCCCGCTCTGCTTCCGTTCTTCTCCATGCCTTTCACTCCTATCACTTCTCTCAACCGCAGACGGATCGGATCTATGTTAAGGCAGTAACTACTGACAAGTACTGTCTTATCGCTATAGTGGCATATAGTTAACTCACTCGAAGCAACGAGAACGTGTCATATCGATCATATTGTTGTAAACACATGCGTACAAGTATAACTTGGTGACTTTGAGGAATTGTTGACGTTCCGGCTGAAAATTCCCATTCGGTTAGAACAGAGTACCCCTTCGCAGCTCACATCACGACAATAGGTCTGGGTGGTCATAACACTGCCGCTAACAAGGAGTGATCACAAAGTTGGGAATGACACTATTAAAGGCAGGCCGCTCTTCGCCGAGCTGTCATGGACAGCGCTCAGCAGAGAGTAGGGTATTAAGCCTTACTTTAACAATTGAATTGATTATTTTTATTCAAATGAAAACTGTATTGGGAGTTCGGTTGCGTGCAAAAATTCAAAAAAGCCACACAAACCAACCTCCATATCTTTGTTTGTTGTTTCATAACATCGCACCAACGTTGTGGCCCTTCCGTACAATGAATTACCTTTGTGGACTTCCATCTGTAATAGCTCGAATCATTTATTGATTGCACAAAAAGCATTGCATATAGGAGCGCACATTATGTTTTGCTCATGTGATGATCTTATTTGAATGTTCGGCCAGCAAGTTACACGCTTTGCAACCTTTTCTTTCGTTACCACAAGTAGAGGAAAGTGAGGTCCCATAGTTGTCATTTTCTTTGTCTGATCAAGGTTACTTTTTCAGAAATGATGCGCACATATACGCATCACCAGTAAATCTAGCACTTAGAACGTTGAACTCCGCTGTTCAAAAAAGTGGAAAGAACCGTTGTGCCATCAAAATATGAAACAAAATCATGATTTAAATAATTGCAGCTAATGCTTACGACCGATGCGATACCTGCAAAGGTAGTGGATTTTATTAAATGCATAAAAGAATACGTATGATCAAGATTTACTCGCTTACGCATTCAAAAGCCAGCTGGAGGCACACATATCGAGAATGAAGCTTTCAGAAACGCTTGATGGAGGAGCGTTTGATGTTACGCGAAAAAAAAACTTACGGTAACACCGACTAACTTCACACCCGTCCCCTATGCTGATATTGTTCCATGCTTCTAAAGAGGTTTCGGTGTTGTCGCCTTAGCTGCATAGTGTAATAACTTCAAAACTAGTATTCACGGCGGCATTTGCTCTGAGATTATTGTGCGGGATTATAGCAGTTGAAGAATGATTAAGCGATCGTTGAGGGAGTGTGTAAAAAGGCAAACATCTGCATGCAGTCGCTACTTCGGAGTTGTTTAGTGGCGGCTTGGACTTGGACCACCAAATCGGTACAAGTGAGAGCAGGAAAGTAACCATTTGAAAGCCAAGTGTGAGAATTAGGCGTTTTCACGCTCAGTGTCAATGAGAAATTTCTTCAGAAACCTTTTTGAGAAACGTCAAGAAGTTGAGGTTTAGTTGCTGTGCTGTGAAATTCATGTACGTTTACAGAGTCGCCCCGTTTTCGAATTTATTGAATTTCCTTGCAGAGTGCCTTTCCGTTGAAATGAACTGTGTTCACAGAATGTTGGAGAGCGTTCGGCCATACTGACGAAAAAGCAAATGGTTATTTCGAAGCTTAAGTGCTTAAAAATACGGAGGCCGCAAAATCTGCAACCTCCGCTTCACGTGGAGAAGGCTGTCGGTTGCGAGCACTAAAAAGAAGGACTTTGGAACATATGACCCGAAGGTTTCAGAATGAAAATAAAACCATCTTTATACTTTCTAGAATTGCCTGTGTCTGAACGATATATGCTTATTCGGAAGGGATTTTGCTTATTCGGAATTTTGTTTACACACAGTAATATCTGAGAATCGGCAGTTATCATTTTCTTTCTCTCGAGGAACAGTGTCTACAATTTCAAAACTATTTGCACTTTCGAAACTGTCGTTTTCACATATGGATCCACCATAAACGCTCTCTCCAAAAATTCGGAAGAGTTTCGGGTGAACCTATGATACCCTTGGTCATTACCCAACCTTTCTGTTGGAATAACGGCACCAGTGCAGCATTTCTCCTGACAGTCGGCAATGCGATCGCCGGCAGTCTGGATGAATTTCCTTAGAAATGAGTTTTTATGCGCATTTTTTATAGAAAGTAAACTATTATATGATTGCATCAAGGAGTTGTTGACACGAACAAACTACCACATAAAAGGAGTTGTTGACACGAACAAACTACCACATAATATTTTCAACGATTCTGTATGAATTTGCTAATAACAATTCATTCTAAAGTGCCCATAATACAAAGATACCTTAGTAAGAATCAAGTCTTTAACTACCTTTTCAGCGATGCACGGTATGACCATATTTGTCATATCTTCACAGAACCTTGCAACATTTTCATTATTTACAGCATCGGCAGTCAGATTAGGCTTGACGATGACTACAGAGCACGCATTAAAGTGCGAGAAGCATGACAACTGATTGCAATTAACGGTAGTTGTTAGTAGGAAGCAAAATAAGACGAGCACCATACAGCGCAGCAAATACGAATAATGGCTTACGTTTCCTTTAAACGCTCTATGTTGAGGCATGCAAATAAATTCGAAAAGGCAACTATTCAGACTACGCATATGCGGTTTCCTTCTATTTTTGGACACGTTTTGCAGTGGGTTTTTTTCTCAACTTGCTTGCTGAAAGACGCTCGCCTACCTTACGCGGGCAAATCCGCAGTAGCTGAAAGTCCAAAGAAATCAACACGGCCAATCTTAAACGTTTCAGCTTAATACGCATCTAATAGAGATGTCTTTATAGAAATTCAGAACAAAAATTCCTACGAATTCTTGTGTCTTCCCTCAAAGAGCTCACAATCTTGACTTTTTACTGTTGAAGGAAATTTGGCTTCAGCTAAATAAATTTTGAAATGCGGAGCGATCTTACGTTGAAATGCTGAGGTCAACTGTAGTGGCTTTTGGTGGCTGCTGATTGCAAAGTCTTTTGGTTCCCGAAGAGAACCGAAGGCTTTCAAAGGTAGGGCAAATGAAGCGGACGAGACGGTTCTCAGGACAAGCGAGGAGAGTTAATGAAAATCCGCGCAGCGCAGACAAGCTGAGTGCCGCTCTATTTGCGCTGGTCACTTGATTCCGCTAATCTTCGCTGAGGCTCCTGAATAATCCATAGGCATTAACAGAAAGGCGAACATGCACATATAGGTGGTATCTGCAAAAACACAGACATGTACGTGACGAGTGAAAGTTGAGGAGATTGCAAATAACACAGTATACGCTTTTTGGCACACTGGGAACTCCATGATGGTCGAGACTATGATAAAATCGCTTAGTAACATAGCGGGTCTGTTAATCAGTGTCTATACAAAGTGAGTGAAAACTTATTGTAAACAGGAGCTTTTTTGTTATTTCAGCTCGCATATGTATGCGACTACATGAACTAGGCTGCGTGAAGAAAGTTAAGTCTTCTTTTATTAATCTCAAGTTTTCAAGCCAATTTCCGTAAGGCAATTTCTATGCCCCTCTTCGATAACAAAATGCGGTCACGATTGCAGCCGATGAACTTCCACAAACGATCAAGCAGGCTTAACCGTGCAAGAAAAGTTTCTAGGCATGTAAAGTTTTGGGAAAAAACACATTCACAGAACAACCCCCGACTTCATTGAAGCTCTCCAGAGCTTTTGCAAAAGGTGTGTATTTGTTGGCAGTGCGAGTCTCCGTGAGCACAGAATTCCTGCTTGGAATGAGGAAAAGTTATTAAGGAATGAAAAAAAGTTATCCGTTCAAACACTGCCCTGCATGCAGCAATTTCCATAAGCACATCCTTCATGACGCGATTTACAAGTTAGTAATTTATGCAAAACCTATACAATAACTGTTCCTAAGCTTCCACGCAGTCTCTGTTGTTTCTTATTTCGTTCGAAGAGCGGCAGCGTTAAATGCGCTGTTCATCGCATTTCCCGTTTTGTTCGTTACTGTATGTGCGGCTTTCGAGACTTTGCAGCTGAAATGGGTTGGTTCTTACTGCAAATAACTCTTGCTGGATTCACGATTCGTTCCAGGTGAAATAAATTGCCTACGAATATCAAGTTTCATTACTGTATGCCATTTTACGATATCCTGTCTAAAAATGCTCTCTTCGAGCTACATGTCTGCGTGTGTTCATCTTGTTGGTTAATTCGTCGGCATGCAAAAAAGTCGTACTCACTGTCGTACTCACTGAAGTGAAAGGAATAGCCTATGCTCGCAGCCGATCGTGAAGGAGATTATGCGAACGGTTTTGATCAGCTAATCCGATGGAGGCTGTTGCAATTCGCAGTTATCCGTTTGCGACTTATCACGAACGTTGTTCTGCAAGTTCTACTGGGGAACCGTTTACTGCAGGCACAGAGTTTCATAGACATATGCAATCATTCGAAAGAGAGTGGTTAATGCACCTGAGTATGAAAAGTGATATGCGTTTCTCAAGCGAACCTTCTGTTTGCTATTAAATGCTTGTATTGATGAAGACACTAATCAGGGCACGAGATAGATGTTCCTAAGTGTTCCCAATTACTTTTCACGAGTCTCTTTGATATAAAGAGTGTGAAAACATGATACAGTTTAAAAAAGGCGTTTGTGTAAAGGTGTTCGCAAAATCGGTTTCCTAAAGTGCCAGTAGCTAATCAAAATGCGCAATATTCATTGATCTATAGCCTTGAATCTGGTATCAAGAGCAAAAAAAAGTGGACCGGACGGATGTTTGTGCAAAAAACCATGCTGACGATTTTGAAGTAGGCTATTGCGTTTGAAGGCTATCATGCAGTTCCGGATGTCATCAGACTGACTTCATCAGACGGCTGGCTAATGATCCGCACTAGTTCCCACCATAGTTATTGGTGTGTCACTTCACTGATCGGATGTATCCACATCCTTATCAGAGATATCGATATTTAAAGGTTTAGGAAAAGCTGCATCAATGGTCATAACAGGGAAATTTGGCGCCGTTCAGAAATTGCTCTATTAAATTGCTTAATAAATATTATTTACACACGATGGGAATGAAACGATAAACAACTTTGGCAACCAGGTTCAATCTTCGTTTCTGGCAATTTCTCAAACGAATAAAATGAGAAGATAGCAGGACAGACCGACTCCATAGAAAAAGTGGTAATGCGGGAGTGATTTTACCTCTATAGCTTAACTATGGCGACGTTCCTTCTTGAATATATTGAGACGTGCTGCGTTATTTCCGTTCACTGATGGGCGCATTTTATGAAGCGCGCGTTTACGGCTGTGCTATATTGCATCATAGTTTAGCATAGTGCGATACAGGGCCTGTAATTCCACAGACAGGCAGGATACCGCAGGCTAAGGTTTTTTTACGAGACGTAGTGGGTAGAGGTAGGCGGTTCAATAACTGATACAGCATGGCACACTTCGTACCTGAGGTCCAATTTTGCCAGGCCTAGCACGAAATTCATTGCCCTTTCATTTTTTTTTCGAATTTCCATCAACTGGCTGAGTCTCTGTGGAAATCCGATCATAAGAAATGATGCGTCCAGAGAAATCGAAATCGACGCTTTCGGAGCCTTGTCGCTCGCAGACCTTAGAAATGGGTGGCAGCGTGCTTTCAACAGCATTGAGCCCCCTTCCGTTTGTTTGTTGCAGCAAAAAATGTTTCCCCTTCCGTTCAAGAATTTGCTAAATATCTGCGGTGATCGTGTTCGATGATTATTCACGCGCGTGCCTTTACCTAGGTATGCATTTGTGCATCTCATATGTGATCTGTGCTCGCGAACTGGAAGAGTTATAAAGTCGAAGATAGTGGAAATGATTCAGAACGGGAAATTCATCCCTAAGGTGCCTTCTACATGTGTCTTTTACCTCCTTTCATTATCGCGAGCACAGGGATCATTCATAAGCAAAAAGAAATTCAGCTCAATTCTCTCATCCAACACCAACTCGACGTGGATGGTACGGAAAAGATGAAGAGGTCTCCTGCAATTTCAGCGAGCTATTCACTTTGCTTGAAGTCTGCCAAGCCGAATTGTTCGTATTTTTATTGTGATCTAATGTTTTTCTGTTGTCGATGAGTGCTGTTAAATGACTTGTTTCGACAACCTGGCGCTTTTAGAATTATGATTTAATGAATAATTAAGTGAGCTATCATTCAACTTCAAAAAAATTGACATGGGAATGGTGGGGCCGCCTTTATCAGGGTACAGTACGACACGGTGCTATGGCTATTTTCTGGGCTCTTCGTAGCGCACGGTGTCGCATGATCACGCTTAGGTGTAGTTTAAAACGGTATGAAATGGTGAGCCCTTATACAGCCAAATACAACTACCAAAACCTGATAGACTATGCAACACTGTTTGCGTCCCTCTTATTGCTATCAACCACGTACTGGTTATCTGGGTGTTGGCAGATAGGCCAAGAAGCCAAAACAGCCGAAATATCCCTCAAAGTTCGGCTCCTAGCGAAAGCGAGCGAACATCAAAAAAAAAGGGAGTCAACTTGTTGAACCTCCACACTTTTGAAAAAACAGTTATAGATAGTTCGCTTTCCCAACTCTACCGATTGACGCACATGCCTTCAGTAAGAATTGTTCCATCATACATCCTCGTAAACATAAGCGCTAAAGAACGAATTTGTTCCGAGGCGAGCGTGCAAAGCCAGATGAATCGTTCAGAGGGGACAGAACAGAGAAACGGAAAAGTAAAAAAAAAGGAGAGATGTCTTCTGGTTAACTTTTAGTCGGTCTTTCACAACCATACAAGTTTTCATTCAAACAGAAGGTGCCTCGTGCGCCCAACATGACCTATGAAAAGTCTCGTTATTCCTTCCTACGGTAGTCCGGAATTTTCTACCAGTGAACCTATGGTACGATTCGTACATAGACGCCTTGGACTATCCACTTCTCATTCTGCACAGCAATTTCGCAACTTGTTTTGCCGCGCAGACTTGCATATGAAATATTAACTACGACAGCCATCACCCTCATCGTAACCTTTCCTGGCCGCGTGGTATGGGGCAATAAAGATCACCGGCAATGCATCTACGAAACCCGGTTGAAGCTGAAGGACACAACAAAGGCCGACGGATTTCTACTGACTCGAGGAGGCAACATTTCATCCTGGTTTCGACTCCGTATATAAGACAACTGATGCCAAGAATACAACCGACAACCTGGAAAAAAGCATCGCGTTACCAGGTATTTCGGATATCGGAAGGGAACATTACACTTCAGAAAGGTATGACCCACCTTTCCATCCATCACATCTCTTCACATAACTGAGACAGCTGTTCGACGATAATTTTTGCAAAATTTTCCTTTACGACGATAATTTTTGCAAAATTTTCCTTTCTTTTTGGAAATCCTTCTCGAATCATTAGGTGAGTCTTTAAAAAGTCTGCTCAACCACACCAAAGAGAATTTTTTTGAGCCGGAGCAAACTGTAATTGTGCAGAAATGCTAACAAACTGCTAGTTCCATCAGCTCTATCCCATTCAATTATAACTTCGTTGTATCTGTGTACCAGTTTGCTGTGTCGACTGAGACGTCGATTGGAAGTAGGTCGTGTGGCAGGCAGAGTTAGTATAAATACTTTATTTGGGAAATAAAGACGGTTCCCAAGATGAAACAAGAGGGGAGGAAAGGCTGAAACGATTAGGAGAAACAGTGACGAGTAAGCACGGCCCAACACCAGAAGAGGACTGACTCTGACGGGCTGAAAGCCGCCTTTTGTAGGCTTCAGATACCGTCAAGGGCAGAAAGGCGGACAGTGGTATGTGAGGCCACTCAACAATTGCGTGTGAAACTGTAATGATTCGCCACCAAAAAGTGCAAAGCGAGTACTACGATGTTTCATCACAATCGGATATCTTGGGTTAGCTCTTCGGTGCCATACCCAACAAACTTCTTGTTTCAAATGTTGCCGAAGATATTTAGAGGGGATTAATCTGCGATTTCATGGTGATAAAGAAAGGAAGAACTCTGAAAACATGAGAATTCACATGTTAATCAAATCCAATTCAATATGTTCGGAAAAGTCGACGGAAAGAGGGAAATGAGCCAATGGTGCAGACAAATTCCCACATTTTTTGCTCAGAATTCCTACAGGTTTCTTGACATAAAACTATCCGATCGCTATTACAAAATGAGCATCAGTTCACCTGCATGGCGATATAAGGAATGACCATGCGAGAGTCTCGAGTGAACGCAGCGTAAATGGTGATTAGCCAAATGAATATGCACGATGCGCTATATGAGTAGCCAACAAGCATCTCGGCTTGCTCCGGTTAACGCTCATAGTTCCGCAACGTAAAAGCTCAGCATGTGAGTAATGAGGAGGCAACATAGTGCATCCAGCACTGAAAAAATACATCACACGTACACAGTGAGACGAGAGGAAGTCGTCGAATAAGTGGAATATCCTTCCGATTTGAAAACCTCAAAAATGGCATCAAAATGCATATGCCGAGAGGAGAAGGAGGGCGGATAAATGATAGGAAGAAAGCGTTCTGAAAAGCCACCGAAATCAGGCAATGTGCGAGCAGAGCGATACTTAATCATCGCTGAACTGGCGAACGTTTGACCTGCTAATTGGGAAAACGCTCGAGCAGTTGCTTCATTCCTTTTCCCGCACCCTCTGCTAATGCTGTGTATTATATTTGAACCATATGAGAGCATACTCATTATGGTTTTGCGCCCACTTTTATGTATAGGCCTTATCTCAAACATTTCAGTCACTCTAAACGTAGATGTTTCGATCAAGAGAGGTCGTCGAATGAGGTTTCTGTTGAATTTGGAGACGAGCAAACGTTCGACGAAAATCATGACAGTTGAACGCAGAGCATCACTTAGACACACAGTGCTTTCTTTCAATATGTTGTGCAATTTCAATGAACCTATAAGCTATGTTCACATTATATTTCATAACACATTCTGTCGTCTGGAGCTATGAAACATCGCACTATACATTCCTCACGATGAGTCTATGTTATACTATACTCTATATCTCTTAAACTATCCTTATCGTATATTATACTAGTCCGTACCCAGAATTACATTTTACGTTCCGTTTAACAAATTGCACAAAAATACTGTAACGATCGCAAATTCTATCACGACATCATTCCTGCAGATAAAATCCCAAGTCTTCTGCTCAGTGAGCGGAAACTGACGTAACAAGCACAGAAGCTTGCCGTCAGTGAACAGCAGGAAAACTGATCGTCCGGCATCTGAAAGAAACAGATGAATAAAGACGATTTTCAAAAATGAATTTGCCGCATTCAGAGTTGCTATGCAAAAGAGTGCTGCTATGCCTGTTTCTATTAAATCAGGTTTCAGCCTGGCGACAACTTCAATTGGGTTGAAACGGTCACTCAGCCAAAACTGTAGACAAATTCAACTTCGTATGGGCGTGTAAGACACGCCTTTCTAACTATGGAGAGAGGCAGAACAGAGTAAGAGTTGAACTCAAAGCCCTCATATGTGAAGCTATAGACAAACAAGAAAACTCGGGTATGTTGGAGACAGCTGAGAGCGGAATCTCTGTTTTGAGACAAACACATGCTGGGCTAGCATTCGTTTTTTAACCCTTTTAATAGCTTCTGAAGTTCCTGTCAGCTTTTTTGCAATCACTCGACAACAAGGAATAGTTGCGTAAAGCTCGAGCTCACGCAACGCCACCTTCAAGTATTCAGCCGTAATCGCTTCAGAACGAACTGCACGTGCACATTTCACTTCGATTTGAAGTTGGGGTTGCAAAATATGACACTACTGTAAATTAGGGCAAATGAGAGCGTGGTAGCGGAAATACAACGAATCGTTTTTATGTTTTATGAACATTTTTTTCGCAGATCTGGCACCCACGGAACTGTAGGTATCGGCAGCGTGTAACACTAGCAACAAGTTGCTGTGCTATATAGCTTTCTTCAACGAATCTGCCGCAGTAACATTTAACTACAAGATCGGCGATCGGCATTTCCTTTGTCTTGGCGATACTTTTTCTCACGGCGACCCAATCCACATGTTTGAAATATTTCTGACTGTAACTGTCATTTATCTGCCATATGCCACGCACTCTTTTGTTCTCTCTATGCAACGATCGGATTAACTGCTCGTCCTTCTTGCGTCCTTCACGCGCTCTTGAACATGATGCCTGCGTGGCTTTGTATGCTACGACGCAAGGTTGAGCAACTGTGGTTTTACTTATCGGAAGCTGACAGAGTTGCCTAATCCCCATTCTCAGCTGGCGATAATTGCTTGTTGCTTCTCCCACACAATTATGCGAAACGAGGGCATACAGGCAGGCATCACTCACAACAGCAATTAGCATCACGTAGCTGTCACCGCTTCATTCAAATTTACGAACACGGATTAGCCAATCGTCTCAGATATTTCTTCTGCATCTATTAATGCAGAAGTTGCATGCGGGTTCCAATATTTCATGTCAGCATGTTATTTGGTCGCTATGAGAATCGAAAACCTTTTTTTCGAACATCAATTCGCCCAGTCTTGGTTGCGGTGTGCGGTTGGGTATTGAGGTAATCAGGGATTGGGCGCCCGCTTGTATGTTGGACGAATATCACAACATGTATCTACCAGCGACATCGAGTTGTTGTTCAGAGGGTGCGGTCGAATCAACGATATCGTATTGAAGAATGGATATGTATTTGTAGCAAATTAATTACTCATCACGACCTTGATTTCACGAAATTTTTATGCAAAAGTAGATTATTTACAACGCGCTTATGAATGCATGCCAATGAAGTTACGTTGAGAATTGGAAAGGTTGCCAAAAGATTTTCACCAGGTAGCTGGCACATAAGGTTGCTGGGAACGCCGGTCAGATTTTCCTAGGTGGGTTGAGAGGAAAGCAACACCACTCGCTAATGTGTTTTTCCTTCCTTTGCAAAGCTGGCAACTGCGTCTGTCGAACGACTAAGATGATCAACGTGTTTCTCCCAAATGCATTTTATATAACGTTGCAGAAATCACTGTGGACAGAAAGCACAATTTGTGAATTAAAGTATTTAGAAATTTGCTCATTCAAGTTATTTCATTGTTCGCAATCATAGCGTGTAGTGCCTGCACTTGTTTCTATAGACAGTTAAAATCTCTCGACTCTTCATGTCACGAATAATATTTCCCCTCGTTGGCTATCACGAGGTGGATATAGAGGATGGGATTTGGTCGAGTTTTTGCAGCAACGACTCCTTTCCGCATTATCAAATTTGTGGTCTTTTACATATCAACTAATTTTTGTAATTGTAACAAAGATCTTGTCATGCAACATCAAGTTATATGATTTCTTGAGCGGATATGGAGCGGTTCCCATTTCTTAACACCATATAGCAGTTGTAGGACGCTTAGAAGGACACTTTGGTCTTGAAATACAGTGCGTCGTTAATTTCAGACTTATGAAGGAGTGTAAAAGAGAGAAATATGCGGCTTGAAAACAGTATACAATTCTGGAAAGCGGTTTTTTTCAGCCACTGGCTTCATGCCATAGGTCATGGCAATATTTCTAAACCGTATCAGACTTCAGTTAAAAAAATCGTCTCTCCAAAACACACGCTATTTTCGCATCATTTGGGACTCTTTTCTGATGTTTTCTAGGAGGGATTCTTTTGGGCCTTTCAAACCATCACAGAGTTGTAAGTTCACTGCGCTGTGCACTAGGAGGTTGTGATTATTGTGTGGTTCTAACGGGCTCAGTTGGAGCATCTTGATTCTATCAGTTGCACCCATACTAATGAACCAACGTTGCCCTAGACAGATTGATAGCGTTGAAGTCGATAAGCCTTTATTTTTCCTGTTTCGCATTATATCCGTGTCTATTATGACCAGACTCTGAACGTTTCCACACCTCAGTTATTCATATAGTCGGCACTGCAAAGAGATATATATCCTTTTAACGAGTATTAAAGGAATTTGATGACCCTCGTGATGCTAAGGACGCTGCTTATGAACTCAGCGGGAAGGAACTTTGTGGACAGCGCCTCAATATTGAGTTCAGCCTCCCACATGGCGAATACGTACCGGCAGATACGATCAGTACTTACCCGCAAAGCGATCTTTCAAGTTAGACACTTTGAAAACCACTTATTCTCGTACACTTTTTATAGCAACGAGTCCCTCAACAGCTGATGCTAATATTAGAAAAACTACCTCGAAAGTCTTACGAGCTCCTATTGTCAGCATTTCTAACGATGTTATTACCTCTTTAGGGTTTATTCGGTTGTTGGAATTCGTTCAACGTAACGTATTACTGTGCCTGGTTTGATCTCGAGCGCGCAAAGTTTAACTCAAGGCCTCTGGTAACGAAGTTAAAGATGCAGTAAGTGCTCTAAAAGTAGGCATCTAAGAAACTGAACTCATCCGAAGCCATAATCGGCGAAAGAATTGTGCATGTAGATTGCATCTGCGACAGATGAAAAAGTCGTTGTTTTCAAAATCCAAAACATCGGGAGGATTGTGTTTAAAGCAGAACAGGATGTAGGGATTTCTGGTTAAAAGAAATCCGTCTGCGCGACAACTAATTCCGAGGAAATGCAGAGAATAAATGAAGAAGTCCGGTAAGGAAGCGCAGTTAGAACGACGAGCTGTTGCGCTTTTTGCCCCTTTTATGGTACAACTTTCTAGGATAATCTTAGCACCTGTAACGGAAAATCGTTATTGCTGCATATTTCGCTGATTCCCTTTCTATGCGTCGAACTTTTACAATTGCTGATGATTGATTTAACGTGGTCCATCAAGTTACGAGCGTATTTCGATGGCTGATCTATTTCATTTTATTGGATGTGTTGTTATTATCATGCTCATTGATTATTGCGGTGCACAAGTGTGCAGAGTGGGCCTTTCTCGTGAGCTTTGTGGTTATCGTTTGAGCAAAACGTTGTTGATGCAGCATGGAGTGCTGAAAGCGGTGGGGTTTAATATTGTTCGAGGAACTACACGCTACGTTTGGCCTTTGTCATATTGGACCTTAAGGGCTGATATAAGGGGACTGATTTTGGTTACGACCAATTTCTTCGGTTGTGTCAGTTGATTGCGTGAGTTGCATGATATTTCTTCCTTATTGTGCTGCTTTTGAACGCAACAGCTTCATTCCCGTTGGCTTAGTACTGTTGAACAGTATTTATTGTCCCTCACTTTCGTGATTTTATCGCCAGCAAATGCACCATTTTTCACCCTCGCTGGCAAAGACACTTCTATATGTTTCCGTTCGTTTTATCCAGGCATGACTCGAAATGAAAAATAACGTTTTGAAATAGAAAGCCGTTTAAGGAATATTTTCCCGCGGTACAAGTAATACGAGTTAGCGAAATGAAAAGCAAAACGTTTTCCGCATGCTAAGCTCAAAGTTTCGTTTCAACTTCAAGTTCTACAGGGTTTTTGCAAAAGCTGATTATTTGTCACCTGTGTACATCTTCATGGACATACCGCTGTCTATGTAGAATCTGCAGACTAATAAGTCAAGTGAAGAAGCGCAAATGCGGCGCAAATAGCTAAGATGGAAGTGACAGCGCAAATGTCCACACAAGCAGTCCATCGTCGTGCCAAAAGAGACATAATTCATAAGTGAGAACATGAGATTTTTTCAGTTCAGTTTGTCTGCCGCAGGGCTATTGAAATTCATGAAAGTAGGCCTCGCTGTAATCTTGTTTGTTCCTCGTAGCTATTTTCGATACAAGACTGGTGAGAGTGTGATGATGATGGGAGTGAAACTTACCAAGAATGAGGCTTAAAGGTGGGTGGGCTGTATTTCCCAAGACGGCAACACCTAAAGGGGTTTTTAGATGCTGAAAATGAATTAGTGTTGTAAAATTGCCAAGGAAAAGATATGGACGTCTAGATGCGAGAGAGTATCTCACCCGCACGAAGTATGCCTCTGCTGATGTTGCATATGCACTGAAGTGTGACTTGATGTTATTCAGATAAAGAAGGAAGAGAAGGTGAATCAGAGCTGTTGCAAATAAAAATAAAAATTTCGACCTTTTACTAATTTGCATCAATTCCTCTCACTTTTCACTATTTCTGAAGCATATTAAACTCTCGAAGTTCGGAAGTGCTCAATGCTATGAGCGCGCGCTTCACAAACCAGAGATGCGAAAAGGTGATGTTTATGGATAGGCGCCTTTGTTTCCCTATCTTTTCCTACTCTAAATAGCGCTGTTCATTGGCGCGTTCCACCACCAGAGGTCTTTCGTCTGCTCAACTCATTTGAGGTATAATGCATAACTTGTCGAATGGCTTTATTGAGAAATAAAGAAACATAC
>QEWY01003868.1:2879-22621 GCA_006503575.1 Baylisascaris schroederi
ATGTTTTCTCCTTCCGCATATTGGACTTTTGTTAATTTTCAAAGAAATGGGGTTTCACTAACTAATAATATTTAAAAAAATTGCTATTAAAATATAAAATTGCAGTTGATAAACGCAATATCGAAATGCACGCAGAGTGAGAACGTTACAGAAGAGACACAAATGGCCGAAAGCTCATCAACAATTATAAAGATGGATGTTAATGAGACGCATCAGAATGGTACCGAAGTGAAAGAATTGGTGAGCCAGCCAACGACGAATGGTGTATTGCAACAGTATGATCGATTAAAGGTTATTTTCTTTTTCCGTTCGTTTCGTTTACTTGTAAAGTAATTCTTTTTTTTTGTAAGTATGACTTACGATTGATATGATAATAGTGAATTAGGGATTATACCTGGTTCTACGTGTGGAATTATATGCTCAGTATTTATATGTGCTTGAGGTATTTAAGGATTTTTGGTAGAATTGGGTGGGGATTCTATTTTATTGATTTATGATTGTAATAAACGAAACAAACCAGATTTTTGGTAAAGCAATAGTTTAATAAAATTGGCTTGGAAGTTTGGTAATACCTTTTTATGTAAATGTTGAGGTTTTAATAAGATTGCTCGGTAAATAGGCGGATTTAGTTATTCTTCTTACACATACTTTCTGAAAAAACATGCACTGACTTTTAAAGTCCCCTCACCTCTCCCTGTCTCCTCTCAGAATTCAAGGTTTATAAAGCTTTGAGAGTCGGCAATGTTTTAGAATTGCTTCAAATTTTGGGACACAGACAGCTTTTCTGTGCAATTGCCACAGACATCAACGTACTGCTTAGAGGCGACTCCGGCCATTGCAGAACTCCCGTGGCGATTGACGGGACCCTCAATCGGGCCAAAGAATAAAGGTCGGACGTGCCAAAAATGTGGACAAAAGTACGCAACTTTCCCTTCATTTTGTTCACTTTTTTCTGGTAATTGTGAATCATAGGCAGAAATTGATTTTATTTGATAAGGGAAGAGAGGGCGCATTTTGCATCATACAATATCGTCTTTATGGTTACCTTCCTTTAGGTAATATGTTTGATAGCAGATTAAACCGATTTCGGTCTATGAGCCCATATTGAGGAACTTGTGGGTGTGTACCTGTTCTCAGCCCTTTGTGTGGATATCTAAAGTGAAGTACGATGAGTGGGTGGTTTATTTATGATTGGATATGTCTGTTTGTTGTGCTTGCAAATGTTTCAGCTGTCTTTATTTGCGTGGCAGAATCATTTCGCTGTTTTTGAGGCAATCTGTAAAAAGGATGGATGTGAATATCGTGGGGTTAGAGTAGAGAGGGGGTGGGGGAGAGGAGAGAGGTGTTTTCTCAAGATAGAATAGAGAAAAGAGGGGAACAACCTCGTAACTTGCTTCAGCTTTGGAGATTTTACAAGGTGTACAAACAAACTTTCCAAATTGCTTGTTTTTCTAAATTCAAAAATTGGTGTATGTTCACAAGGCATATGATATTGGTGTATGTTCACAAGGCATATGATCGATCACAAGCGCGCAAGGAATCCATACAGATGTCTTCATGGTTGTCTTGAATCATATATCTATCGTAAGAAGTAAGCTTTTATAAAATTATGTGTGTTTTTAAAGCAACAAAGAAAAATAAGTGATAGATGTGCCCTATTTTCTTAGATGGAATTCCTTCTGTCAAAACATGGAATATGAATCTCCTTTAGAATTCTTGCTATGCTCCTGTAGATTGCTCCTGTAGAATGAAGAAATCCCTAGAAAATTGGATAATATGGTAGGCTTGGGCTTCTGTTCGAGGAGTGTGGTAGTTTTCTTTGCATTCACCAACAATCCTATCAATTTAGCGAGCATTAATCAAGCGTTCACATGTTTTAGGTTACTTGGACACCTCACTTATAAGCATCCAACATTATCTCAAGCCGATAAGGAGGCAATGCTTTTAAAGGGTGATGCGGCAGACGCGCTGATTCAGCATAGTGAAAGGTATATTTACCTTTTTGGTTATTATGATTTTATTTAGGTAAAGGTGTGCATCATGTTCCTATTTTTAATGAATATGTTTATTCCTGTATAAATCAAAGCTTTTTCTCTAATATTCGCTCCTCCTCTATCAGTTTGTCTAGAGACAAATAAAAGTGGCCAAATGTGGTCGTTTAGTTCGTTATCCCAATGAGCATTATATAAGGCTTATAATATATAAAAGAATAAATTTATATTTAGGTCTCGAATAGAATGTGCTGCAACGGAAGGTGCAACAGTGAATACGATGATGAATAACGATGATATTGAAGAAGAGTCATCGCTTTTATTATCGAGTGAACGTGCGCAGAATCTACGGGAATTACGAGCTAATCGACGTTCACGCATTAGCCAGTTTGATAAGTGAAAAGTGGACAGAGGTGAACACTAGGCTGCATAGTTTGCTTTATTCATGTTTGCTCGTATGACCTCTATTAATTATGTTTATCACCACATTATTGTGACGGTTGAATGCAGTATAGGTAATGTCGAAATTTTGACTTGGGCGGAATTTCTTAGGACATTTGAACCTCTGAGGTGTTCTTTACGGATAGAGGCCGATACGTCAACTTACTTGCATTTGCAGTCTATTGAAAGGGAATTCTTCATGCTCGAGGGAAATTTTATTTGCAGGTACCGATGGGATCGAGAAAGAAACAGGTCGTGACGAGTCAACAAGTGGCACAGTGTCTGCTAATTTCAGTGAGTATCATTGAAATTTTATTGAACGATAGTTGAGAGACATCCTTAGATTGGGTGGGGGGAGGGGGGAGAGAGGGGGTGAGAGGGAATAGGATGCCAGCTTATTTTCTCTTCATGTTTCATATGCTGAATAATTAAATATATTGATTGTTTTTCAATGGCTGTCATAGTATTTGACTAAAATTATCGTCAATTTTTTGAAAAAATTTTTATTCGGTTATTTTTGCGTCGAATGGATTGGTAAGTTCCAGTTTATATTATGGGATGGCTAAATTTTTATATTATGGGGGTTGTTTTATATGATTTCTCTCAATATATTTGCAAGTCTAGCGAAATGTCACTAACAGAAGTTATAATTTTTGATCTACTTGCCCCATGTTCGGAAGTGATTCGTTTCGGTTAATTCATCCCTGAATAAATTGAGACACATGTGAATTATTTAATTGAGTTTATCTTTTTATGCATCCATTACCAATATTTTAATGATGCTGGCAGGTTCCCTAACTTTCCCCGCGTCCTTATCACTCCCTTTACCTGTAAACCTTGCTCCCACTCCCGTTTCGAACGCAACAGCAATTTGATTTCTCTTAGAAGGCAATTTTCGTTTAACTCGGTGCTTATTGATCAAAACCATATCATATAGCTTGGAAAGATATTTGCTTGGGGTTTTCTTCAAGGTAGGGTATTTTCTTCTGCATAGGTAAAACTTCAAAATAAAATCTGCACAGGTAAAATTTTATTCCAGCAGCGGGAATGGGGTATAGTCTTTTCATTTGTTACATGAGTAATAAAAACTGATCTGTTCTACATATGTAGTATTGAAAGTTTTAGCTTGTCAAGCACCATCAGTTTCGGTGACTGCAAGGGTGATTGCTTCGTTGAATATCGTCCTCAATATACATTATTTCATCCGAGACGAACCGATCGAAAAGTCACCGATCACTCGGTAGATTATTTTATTTTTTATCTTTTTTATTCTTTATCTTTTATATTTCTTTTTTTAGCGGCAACTTTTTGAAGTCGAAGCTATCAGCAATCGTATTGCAACTTTAGACATATCCAAAACATGAGTGCTGAAAGAAATATGGGAAATTTTGCAATATTGTATTTTTTCTCGTTGATTTTTACTTTTTAGAGATAAAGTCGACATCTTTGTTGCAAAATCATCATTGCTGATTTTATTGCAAAGTTTTTATTTTCGTTTTTATTGCAAAATTGCAAAAGTTTTGATACAAGGAGTCAGAGTTGCTATTAGATGGTTAGCTACACCTAATTGTTGAGGTATAGCCGTTTGTATTTTCGGTATTTATCAACGTTTTTTTCTTTCTTTTTTAAGGGCTGGATGTTCGCTTATAATGTCTCTGTGACCTAAAATTTTTGTCGTTAAAAAGCCTTTTTTTTGAATAAAAAATTCCTCGTCATCATACTGAACTGTGACGGGGTGACGATAAATAGGAAACGGACTGTTTAATTATTTTCATTTATTTATTTGTTTATTTATTGTTTAGTTGTTAAAAAACTATTGTATTTCGTATCACTTCATAATTTAGAGGTATTTTTTAAGGGAACACCTAAAGAGCCAGAGCTGCAAACATCGGAATCTATAGTGGCAATGGAACAAAAAAAGAAAGCTGCTACAAAAAGAGTTTTTGGAAGACTAAGGTGACTGTACGACAACTATTCGGAAAGGAAGCTCCTCGACGTGGTGGGGCAAGTAAGGACATCTTTATTGAAGTTGTTGAAGCTTTCATCATAAGTGAATAGGAGGGCGGATATTCAATCTTGCTACTATCGTTTTGCCGTTCCGACATTCTATTAATTGAGCCATTGGGAACACTTCGATTCACATGGTGGAGCTTTAGTAAGAACTTTTTTAAATTAGATCAGTGAGTAGAAAATGGTCGGTGATGCATTTGAAGAGGGAGCGCTTGCATTGTTAACGATGGTTTAATGTTAATATGGTTGCCTAACTTGGTCAGAACTCATATGCTGTGAGATGTTAGTTGTTCTATGGAGTGAGAGATGAAAATAAGAGGAGAGTGATAACTGTTATAAATTAGCCTGGTTAGAGAGCGAAAGAGAGAGCCTGTCGTGGGCTTGTCTCTACTTGTATACTTTTCACTTTTTTTGTTTTCACTTGTTAACACTGCTTAAATGTTGTTTCTCTTCTCGAAGCTCCATTTTTGCATTTATCTCTCTTTCATTTCGTTGTCTTATATGAATCAAGTGAGTTATCTTTCAGGATGTGCAGGAATTGTCGAATGGTGAAATATGCAAGAATTACGTCAGTTGGCGCCATCGGTTCTACCGGAATGTGATCTAGGAGAGGGCTCTTCTTTGCTTGGCATCAAACGAGAGGATGTTGCAGATTAGTTATAATATGTGCATGTAAATATGCAAATTATGAAATGCTACGTATTGTTTTGCATTGCTGTTTTACTGTAAGTGGAGAGTAGACGGTAAGACGGTCACTAATTAGAACCATTTTTGGTTGAATTTATTTTGAAGGGGGGATGGGAGGTGGGGAAGGGGGAGGCATGATGGTGCCGGAGCTCTGCCTGATACTTCAAGAAACCTATCTGTCACCTTTTTTCCTCCTCCAAAAACAACGTTCTCAATGATGCTATTTGATCCCATCAGCCTAGCAATCACAAATGATCTTGGAGTAGGATGTTGCGGTTAGAAATCTTATTTTTTATATCTTGTTTANGCTTCTTTTTGTTTCTTTAAAGATATTTTTTTTATTGGTTGATAATGGGAGGCAGTTGAAGTTTTGCGGTTGTTTCGTTACTATGTTTTTGATGGGATTTCTTGATGTTTTTGCATTTTCTTTCATGATATATATACGCCGTTTTCTATGGTAGTTAGAAAGGGATCGCGCAAGATTCGTTTATGCCCAAGTGAGTAGGCCGTACAGGTAGGAAGTACAGGTACAACACCGTATACAAGTCATAACATATTGAAAGACAATCGAGCACCGAACTCTGAAGTTTTTCCATCATAGATGCATACCGCATTTTCTCGAAAAACCACCGATTCGCAGATATAAAGCACTAGTTCGACAGCTAATTTTGTTTTTTTTTTTAAATTAAAAATTGTCAGGAGCATATAGTACCAGATAATGACCGAAACGGGAAACATCCTTATTCCCTCGATTTAATTTTACTTGTAGAATCTTACCTGTGAATTATAGAATACCTATAGAATATTGAGCGTATTTTTGATGAAATTCTAAGAAAAGACATAGCCGTTCATTGCATAGCTGTTTGAACCTATTGAATACATATTGAATCTTTTGATATTGGTCGAAATTTAAATTCGAATTTAAATTTAAGTAAATTCATATTTGATTCAAATCCCTTCGATGTTTTAATCTTGTTTTTTTTTTGGTTCGTTTGCCGCTTTATTGATGCTTCATGATTTAGTCGTTCTGCTGTTTTAATAGTTCCATGTGTTGTATTATTATTGTTGTACTGTACAATTTGTATGGAGTATAAATGGTGCAAACGTT
This sequence comes from Baylisascaris schroederi, assembly GCA_006503575.1. Taxonomy (NCBI): domain Eukaryota; kingdom Metazoa; phylum Nematoda; class Chromadorea; order Rhabditida; family Ascarididae; genus Baylisascaris; species Baylisascaris schroederi. Next base: position 9,117 of record QEWY01003868.1, read on the forward strand.
TGTTGTGCTTTGTTATAGTCTTCGCATAGATGTTATAGGCCAGGTACGGGGGGGGGGGGGGGAGAGCGATAACAGGTGAGCAGAAAGCAACGCATATGCTCCATACGATTTTTATACACTTAGAGTATCCCAATTTGAAGGGTGAAGTGGAGGATTTCAGGATTGTTGTAGTCAGCTGTAACCTTCACCGTTAAATTATCGCCAGTAGAAGCTTTGCTCCGCTTACCTTGCCGCTATTCGAAACCATTTGGCTAAGATTTGATGGTGATCGAAATTAAGACACCTTGAATATATGAAAACAGTGTTTTATATTGTTGAAATTTTTGTAATTAAATATTTTTATCTTTTTAGATTGATATGTCGAAACTTTTCTTGAGTTGAAAAAGGGAAAAGCTTTTTAAAAGTTTTCAAACATCTGAAAGTTTTCTCGAACGTGCATTGTTCTTTTATAAGTTTTTTTTCTTCGAAAAGCTTTTCAGAGAGAAAAATAGAGGGAGGGAGAGAGAGGAGGAGAGAAAGAAAGGAAGGGAGCTGTGGATTCGAATTTCTTCCATTGCGGGTTCTTTTCATCAATCAAAATTGCACGCTATGAGGCGTGCGTGGGTGATGAAGCACAAGTTGATATTCTTTCTGTCGATGAGGGTTCGATCGCTTTCGTTGCGTTTTTTTCGTAAGTGCGGTCTTTGATCCTTCAAAAATGCTGAGGTCTTTTAAACACAAGGGAAATAAGTTGTGCGGGTGACAAGTAGATTTATGCATTGGATTTAATTTTTTTATTTTTTTAATAGTAAAACGACTTTCACTCTCAAAAATTACGGTATTGAGAAAGGGAAGAAGGTAGGATGGGAAGAAGATGCTTGAAATAATACAAATCCTATGTGTTTGCTGTTGACGATATTTTAGGATGACTTTAAAAAAGCATTGGAAGGATACAGCCTTTGTTCTGAGCATTGGTGTACGAAGGTGATAGTGGTAGTTTTCAGAGTTTGCTGTCCACTTTCGTTAGGGTGTCCTGGAAGCGCTGAAACCGGAGCAAAGGTCTCAGCGCTTCCGGAATGAAACTGCAACTTGTTCTTGAGATCCATCGACTTGATGAAGACTTCTACAAGGATGGATAACGCATGGTAGCTACCAGCCTTCCTGGTTGTTTTTCACTCCGTTGCAACTGTGGCCTAGATCGGCCAGCTTCATAGTCATTTTTAGTCATTTTGTAATAAACAGCAAGTGGGTAAGCAGTGGCCCGATGGCGTAAAGGAGAAGGCGTCGCCCTCCGAAGGCGAAGATTGTGTGTTCAAGTCCCGTCCGGGTCGTAGGCAGTCGAGTTTTGATATGATATACCCGCCTGTCGAAAGTACGTAGTGAGCAGTGTTCACATTGTTGCAATCAAATTGCAAGAGGAGGAGAGGGTGTAATTGCGGAGGCAAGAAGAAGCGTATGTGCGTACAGTGAAAAAATGACTAAGAGAACGCGCAACAACATAGGGGGATAAGATTACAAGGGATCCAATGCAGGATGGGCAGTGCAACGTATCGGGTGCGGCTGACATGCATCGGAGGGGTTTCGTTCAACTGTACATATGTGGTCATTGGCCCAACTCAGCTTCCGACATCTTTATAGGTCGCCGGCAAGGTCGATTCCAAGCCAGGCATAAATTATGCATCATGTACGTTATTGCAGATTGCATTCTTAACTTCCGCTTCTAGTTTTGTTTATTTAGTTCCATGATTGAAATCAAGTTTAATTTATGTTCTCGACCACAGGGACGAGGTGCTAAGTTCATAAACTTCATGCGTCCATATGTGGCATGCGTGTATGTGACGACTTTCTTGTCTCCAGTTTTCACTCTACCAAGACTAATACTGCGGCGTATGGATTCTTCTTGGATCGGATGTGGATCATTCCTATATAGATCAACCCGAAGCGTAATGTTCCTAGCCGTTGTTAACAAAAGCATTGATTTTCTGAGTTTTCTGAACGCCGATTTGCATTAGAGGACTAATGAATGCAAAGGTATTAGTCACTGAGGTGACATCAACAGTAATTCCATTTCACATTCGGATAACTGGAAAAGGACACTTATTATAAACTGGAATTCATAAAGTCGTGAAATTCGCGGAAGTAATTGGAAACTTGTGATGAATTATTTTGTTTAGAATTAAAAGGGTATTGAATCAAAAACAGTATTAGAGAAAGCAATAACAACTTTCAACCATAAGATGACATTTAACTCAATTTTTTGTTGATATTTAAACGATTTCAGAATGCAAATGCGTTAATAAGTTTACCTATCAAAGACCGATCACGGAAATGTTCACCGATCACAAACGGATCACGTAAACATTCATCGATCAAAGACGGATCACGTAAACGTTCGCCGATTAAGGGTGGGTCAATTATCATCAGTCACAAGACTAAACTTCTTGTTATCTTTATTTGTTCGACTAATGCGGTGATAAAATTTGCATAAATATCAAACGCAGACACTAATTGTGCCGCTCAGATGGTTCATGGAAACGCTTAGAGAACAGCGCAATCACCAGTGCTGTTCTGCTTCACATGAGACAAACACTGTCAATCTGAATCAATAAGTGAGGATTGGCGGACATGAAAGCTGTCGTGAAGGAAGTGGAATGAGGATACCGTTCCAGGAAGCGGAAGTGATAGAGAAGGAGGTTCTAATAGGAAAGGTAGGCGAACAGGTGAGGAAATAATTCTAGATCCAACTACCTTCAAATATAATTGACAATAAACCTGCAATAAACTTTTGCATAAATAGATTTGCATATTGCCACCTTCTTATTGCCACTTTTAGAACACTTATTGTAACGCAACAAGATACACCTCGTCTGGAACTTTTGTTTTTACATCGCATCTTGCGATTTAAACAGTCATGTGACGACCGTACATTTCATCGATTTGCACGGTACTCTTCAAATATTCCGTAATTGTGAATAGTTGTGACGTGCTAGTCTAAAGGCTAAGGATCGCTCTATGGAGAGCGAGATCAGGATCAGTGATTCTAATAACGCCTCGGTTGCAGATTCCATTAATTTCAGGTGGAGGATTATTGCTTTGGTGACTTCTAAATTTGAATGGTGACAAGTAACAATGAATTATATTGGAGGTCATTTCAGAGATCATAGTTTCAATGCCGTATTGAAGAGATCTGTGGATAGATCAACGGAATTCGTGCAAAATAGAATAATCGCGTGGTCAAAAGTGAATGAAGATCTAATCGAGCTTGTGACTCAAGCATTTACTGTGGTATCATATGATCGCTAATATACCAACTGACATTTGCTAACTGTATATGAGACCGTTAGGCCATTCTGTGATGTTGCCGTGACCTTACCTTCACTTCTTCTTCTATCTTTCCTTCCTCCACCCTCCCCTTTGAAACAATCCGCATGGTTGTACTCGTAATTGGTTCTTTAGTTGATTAGAGGTTTCGCTAGTTGTAATTTCATGCCGCCAACTTTCCGATGTTAATTTCGATTCTAGATTACTTCTTATATCATTATCACTCGGTATGTAGAGTATACACCAACTGATAGAGATCGTAGAAATTTCTCTGTTGAACTGAATTTTGAATAAATTATTTCTAATGTTTTAAAAATTGTTTGCGATTTAGAAAATAATTACCATTGTAAAGAATAGAATTGCAAGTGTAAATATTATTGTGTTACCTGTGANGGGGGGGGGGGGGTGGTGCAATCAAGTAAGCTTACATAGCTTCTAGCCAACAACACAGGACGTTAGCATATTTGTTAAGCTATCAAAGCATTAGAACTATTGTTTTCGTTCATTAACGAATCAAAAGAAGATGCGAATTCGATGCGAATCCCTCAGTTGAAAATCGATTGTCATAATGAACCATGAATGCTAAACGCTACCTTTCCAGCATCTCGACAAAGACCATCATCGGTAAGAAATTCTAATATTTAAAATCCTCTATGAAGTGCTTATAAGTGGACAAAAAAATTTTTTTAAAAATATAACAACTTCCAAAATCTGTTCAAAATGCGCTTTTTTGAAACGTTTTCGCGTGCCAACGATTCACAACATTGATTATTATTTTAAAAAAAAAAAATTATATTTCGATTTACAATCACATTACTGCTAGCCGACATTTTCATACGCACTTATTGACAGCTAGTCGACATTTCGATAATCATTGCCCATTGCTAAATGCTTAATGATTAAACCCGGTCATTATGTGAATGACGTTAGTTTTTTAAGGCATTACAACAACAAAAGTACCCATCTATTAGCAGTAAACGAATTGATTTCTGAACAAAGTGACCTAGGCGAGCTTCCTTTGATGCAATAATAATCCCTCTTGCAGCGGAAAATTTTTGAACTTCTACATTAGCACAGAATTCATAATTGGCTTGTAAATTCGCTCTTTTTCCTATTTTCGCCCCACTATCCACACAAAATTCTAACGATGAAGAAATCTTTACACAGTGAACCATCCGACATCTTCTCTCAATATATATCGATCAATATTGTAAGAATGACTAATAAAATCGAAGAACACGTAAACAGCGTGTTTATATTTGTGATCGCATTAAATTGGCGATCAATGGTTTTCGCCGCATTCTCTTAATTACCGAAAATGGGATAGCAGAAGATCGAAATAATTCAGATAAGTTTCCCTATAGGTTTCGTTGGTTTTATGTGGAAAGGAAGAATTTAAATGCTGTCAGGGTGACTTAAAGTACTCCGAATTAATGAAGTTAAGGCGAGAAGAACGGATGTATTTTTATGTTTACAGTAAAAGTAAAGAAGCTAGAGGAACGATGAGCGCTTTGTTTTGACTCTTCAAAGGGAAACCCAATGGATGCATGAGGATCCGATAAAGAGATGGGAACGCGTTTCACCTCTCCTGTCTTCCGAAGCTTACCCCGGGAGTACTGCACTCCTGCCAGTTAACACTTTCTTTTCGGAGCTCAAAGTGGATTTTACCGACCGCTCAAAGCCGCCGCGTCTCACCTCTACAAATCCGTCAAAGCCGCCGAGGTCTCATTCAACCTTTTCTACGTTGGCTTCTGTGTAGGAAGAAACATTTTGAATGCACATAATTAAGTGAAATTCTCACAGGTGGCGTAGATATTTACATAATTGAAATGGCTGAGAAAAAAAGGAAATTGGTTTACGAGAACTTAGACCCACTGAAGGTTAAAAATAGAAAGGGTCAGATAACTTTTTGAAAGCTTCATTTCTCATATAGCCTCTCTCGATTGGAGGAAAAGAGAGGGGGAGGGAGGGGGGGGATACAAAGTGTAGCAGAAATAGTATAGGATGGATTCCGTATTGCAGATTGCAACGTGGATACGGTAATGCAAATTATTTTCCCCTCTCGGAAATCATGCTACGTTCTGCTTCATGTTGTCTTTGTCTCGTGTGCATTTTAATTTTCCTATATCTGAGCGACATTGCATCCACAACATTTTCCTCTAATCGACTGGATTCGGTAAAACTACAGGGCCCGTCCCATCCTCGGTCCAAGTCCTGACCAGGACGGGGCTGAATTTGACACAAGCCAGTGATAAAGATATCAATGGTTATGATGATGGTCTTTACTACACTTAATAACCAGACATCCAGCAAGTCACTGCTACGCCGACCAAATATGGCGCAAAAATATTCGACATTTTGCTCATGTTTCATCCCATTCACAATGAAGGCACTCATTAAGACCCGATCCTTTTCCAGTGGACGGCAATGCGCCGTCATCGCTCATACGGAATTCCGCTGCGATACCCATGATCCTATGAATAGCAAACTAGTGATTGTTAAGTGATACCTGAGTAATAATGAAAGCTGTTATTGAAGAGTTGCTGAACATGTTGTCCTCATGTTGTTTATGCAACCATTTGCGTGTTTCATGCCCGAGACCATTGCCGATTCAAAGCATTGGTGCATTCCATCTACATAAGTGTACGTTCATACTCGTTTACTTTTTAACAGTAATGTATAGATCTATATAGATATAAAGACGGGATTCATACCGAAATTCTCGAATGACGCACATCTAGGTTTCACCTTTAACCTGATGCATACCTATCTCACCTTTACGACTAAATTTGCGAATCAAAACAAGAAGCTTGATAACGCATGATTGAAGCAGCTTAATTGTGTTAAAAAGAAAAGTGGACTTCTTTAAATATCATATCTGAAAGATTACGACGCTATTTTCCTATTTCCTTTTTATCTTTTCAATAAATATTTCTATTATTTCCTACTTTCTTCCAAAAAATAAGAGAAAAATATACGGTTTTTAAAGAGCATTTAATCATAACAGCGTGATTTCTATAGTCAAAAAAAAGGATTGTGTGAATAAAAAAGGGATCGAATTTAATTTTTTTAAATTAAATATTTGAATTTTCAGACGAATTTTGCATTTATATTTGTTATTGTTTCTGCCAACATTACTTGGTGATACATTTCTTTATCGAGATCTACGCCGATCATGCAGACTATTATTTCATCACCCATTACTTCCACATAATATATTTCTTTTTGACTAATTAAATACTACAAACGTTAATAAATCTCACTTATTATTTTTTTAATTTGATGGAAATTGTGCAAAAGATATCATGACTATATTTCCTTTCTATTCTTCCCTCAGTCTGTTTACTCATAAATAAGCAAATTTCACCCGAGTCGCCTCCAACATCCTTTTCAATCCTCATCCTGTCACTTTTAATTATTTAGAGGATTACTCATGTGACATGAAGAATCAAGGTATCCGTTCGCAGCTTGCGCCCATAAGCCGAGCCTTTCAGCAAGCGCATCCCCTCTGTGTTTATTTCCGAGTCCGACTAGATGGAAGAAGGACTGAGAACACATTTCAAACCAGATGGATGGACTGAATTTTGAGGGTAAGTTGTACTAATCGGTGCTAATGTTCGATCGTTTGCAATATTTCAGTCTATCGAAAAAGTAAAGAGAAGTTGAGCCGAACTCCAATAAAATTGTGCTCTCTATGAATTTATAAAGGCAAGTTCACCTGTCCAGCAAAATTAGAAACTTCAATTCAATCTGAAAAACGCAACGCAACGTTATTAAACAAAAAAAAGAGCAAAGTAAGATTGATATACATACAAATAGCCAACCATATCACATTAAATGCTCCATCAAATATTTTTAAGTACAATATTGACAGAATGTGTTCTTCAGAGATCTGCTGCATTACGGCGATGCGTTTGATTGCTGTGGCAATGTCTTTCGGGCCGAATTATTTCCTTTCCGATATGCACTCCATCGATTCTGAAAATAATAAAAGTCACCGAAAATCGATTAAGGTCTCTGAAACCGGGTACTTCGGGAATAACTATTGACCAGTCATTTTTTTCCGTTTCCGGAGCACTCATCCCTATTTCTTAATTGCTTTCTGGGACCTTCTATCGTTTTCTTCGGCGATGAGATGATTTACGCAAGGATAAAATGTAAACAGCGAAGTGTCTATCAGGAGAGAATCTTGCACGTTTTTTTCTGTAGCGGCCAAATGGACTGCTCCAGTTTAGATTCCACATATATTTTCTTCAACTTTTCCTTCAAGTGCTTTCTTTACAACATTAAAATTGACGGAGACACATCGTTATCAACTTCTCAAAAATATTGCTATAATAAAGCAAACCTGGTAGCATTTTCGACAAATTTAACTAAAAGAAGGGGAACGATCATCAACGCATAAGTAAGCCGATATATAGTGCAATAAATTTCAAAAAAGATCGATTCCTGCATGCGACAAACTTTTTGCAAACAGGTTTGGAACATTTCGTGCCGATAACATTAACTGCTTAAATGAATCATATTACGGTCAATCCCTCAATGAGTTCATTTTAGTGAGGAAGCGATATAATTTTCAAGGGAAGAACAACCTGTTCAAGTGAGCTTTTATTAAAAAGTGATGCATAATTGTTGATATCAGTCCAACACTTATTGCGTGCATGCATACCTGAACGGTAATCAAAACCGAAACTATCCCTCGATCAACCTATCATACCAACTTCAAAATGTGTCAACACAACAAGCTTTAAGTATTACAGTTGTTTGTTTCACAACGAGCACATGAGCCGGTTCCACCGCTAAATCGACATACCGCAGGTCCAGCAAGACAGCCAGTTTTCGCATTCGCACACGTCCGCAATACAAATGGAGCTATAAGTAGATTCCCGGTTGAAATTTCGAATTTAATCTGTCTTCTAATGAAACAAATGCTGACGGATGAAGAGGGATGATACAGATACATAGAAAAACCTACATTTGTCTCTAAAATGATGCGTGCTTCCGGTTTCTCTATTTCCAAATATACCTATAGCTGACCTTTCTCGCAATTTCAATGCTTTTTAAAAACATATCGCATTAATGAAGTAGAAACAAACAAGCGGAAGTTGTCTTATTACACAAATATAATTAATTACGATCGTTGAATTGAAAATTGAAATAATTCTAAAATTAATATATATAAAATAAAATTAAGAATAAAATTGAATGCTTATATTCGTATCAAAATGGANCGTGCGCATTCTAAACTGGTCGGATTTTCGTTCCTCGCTAGTCCAGTCATAGAAAAATGAATTTTTTCTTCTTTTTTTGCATTCGATTTGTAAAGGAGTTGGGCTTAGTTTAAGAAATATGAAGACATTACTGAGCATATTTTGCCGTTTGCTATCAATCTTTAAAGCTGGCTGGTCGGAAAAATGCAAATCAAAAGGGCGGATATTATAGACCAGAGAAGCCTCTTTATATGTTATTTGTCGAGCTTATATAATTTCGGCCCGGAATCGATAGAAATTTGAAGCATAGAGGTGACTCAAATGGTCGTAAAAGTAAAGCCAGCTAGCTGGTCATTGATTGCAAAAGAAATGAGACATTAAACGGAAACATTGGCTGCACTATTACAAAGATGAACAGCTGTTCGTTGGATAAGACAATTGATATAACCCCTAACTGCATATCATCGAATCTCTAGAACTGCTTAACATCAGCCATCGGACCTAGACGATTGTTTGGTAGTGATAACTTATCAACCTATCAGTTTATCAGTTGTTTTCTCCCACCTAAGAAATTTAACAACTAAAAAAAATTTTTTTTTTTTCAATCTGCAATGCTCGAGTCCAGTAGTATAACAAACGAGGCATATTCGATTCGAAGCGATGTGAATTTGCGTAATGATTCACTGGTAAATAAAAATTCCCTAACTGATTAAAATAAAGCCGAATAGAGTCTCTAAAAATTTTTTCACTGCCTACAATTGACGCAAATGTATAATCCATTCAAATAAAGTTACTGAGCCCAAGAACTGAGGACATGTAGTAAATAAACGGAAAACCACGTCAGAACAGCTAGCCAAGTTTTTATAATTCATTTACTGACTAACCGATTTCATAAATTATCTTCATATAATAAGGTATCCATAGCGCTAAAAAGATATGAATAAAATATACCTTCACCTTTTAAACGGTCCAACCTCCATCTCCTTCTCCCTCATAAAGGTCTTTAACCAAAGATTCGGTGTCTTGCGAGTCAATCGGTTTCAAGCAAAAATGGAGTTGGTGCAAAGTGAACGGAAATTTTTCTAGTAGCACTTTTTGATTTACTTCTCGAATTTGATCGATCAATACGTAAAGGAACTCAACGCGTGATTTGCATCAAATCTATCAACCTCTGTAACTCCAATTTAAGTGGTTTTTGATCAGAAAATAAAGGGAGACAGACAGACACAGACAAATACATATACACCGACATGACATTGCCATAATAGGCGTTGAAAATATCAACTTTCTGAACTTTACTGAAATAAAAAGTTCACAAAGAAAAACAATATTCGTTTCAGAATCGATCAAGATAAAGGCAAACACCGACGTGTTTCATTTCGTTTGCTGAATCGAATTAAAAAAATTCATTTAATATAAGGATGTAATTCTCTGCGCAAGGTTTAGCATTCAGAATCCATTTCGTGCAGCGCTTCTGTTCAGAATAAATCTCGAGCAACACTTGGAATCAGAATCGAATCAGAATCATCCTTCAAAATCAGAATCCTCCTCGAAAAGCTCATTTACCACCCACGTGAACAATCAACAACCCAACAAAAATCACGAGCAAAGATGCGAAATCGCAACAGTAACGAAACACCTGCAGCTGTGGCACAATGTTATGCCAAGTTGTGCTCTCAAGGCAACCTGCTGCAGTGAAGTACTGTCAACACAAAAACATGATATTTCAGTGCCATGTCCATACTACTTTAGTGTTTGTTGCTCATCTGCAAATATTGCGTTTTCGGTGCATCACTGACCTACCTCTCTGTCTCTATTTCCTTTTTTCTCTCTTTTCTTCTCTATCCGTTGTAAAAGCAATCGTTCTATGATGTCTTATTCGATCATTATAGTACGCGCATATTTTCATAGATCAAATCTACATGCTGAACTTTCAAATGATCTCTGAGAGCCTTTTTTGGTAAAATTCAAATTTATTAAGGTCTATTTCCATGTAGTTCAATTTGACCTGAATTTCACTTAATTCCACTGGATAGCTTGGAAAAAACCAGAGAATCCACTAGTACAAATGCATGAGTAGATTGTCTGTGTATCGCGGCATGCTAATGACCAGAAGAAAGGCAACCTCTGACCTCATTTCCCCCTCCCTCCTTCCCTCCTCCTCTCACCACTCCTTCCTACATCCTCTCAAAATCTTTCAGGAAAGCAAAGGAAAACTGCGGGAATTTTCCGAACGGTAGTAAATGTATTCAATGAACTTTGTCTTAATCAATTTCTTTCGATTTCCATTGTGTTTGGTTATAAAATACACATCATTTAAAGAAAAAATCTGATCAATGTAAATGAGAAAAGGTAAAATTTATAAATAATATAATTTCTACTTTTTCCACAACATTGGTTAATTAAGAAAAATTACCACAAGAAGCAAAAAGAATGATATAAGGGGAACTGCGAATAGAAAGAAGAATAATATTAGTGACAGCAGCAAAGGAAATTTTTAGTGAACTAGATCGGCGAATAGCAATATTGAATGGGCTCATTACAGCGTTTTTTTTGTGTTTTGTGACAGACGCATGCAACATTCTTTTGATGTCTGATAGGCGAGAAGGCGAACGCTTTTTAAAGATGCGAAAAAAACGAGCAGAACTTTTATATGTAAGTGGAAAGTGCGCCACTTTTTAAGTTACTATTGTTTTTATGCAAAAACAATGTGTGATCGAAAAAGAAGAAATTTTGCATATCATTACCGAAGAACTGGTACTCCTTGACGTTGAGCCTAGTTAATTCGGCAACCCTCGTTGTTCGACTATTCCAATCAACGGCATCTACCATCGAATTGCTGGGCACTTTTAGGAATTGTTTGAGTGATATCTTTCAAAGCATTGTCTTCAAGAAATAATACCCCCTCTACCCACCCAGCGCTGGAATTACGGACACTTTATTATGTGCACGGGATTGCTGAACACTTTCCGTGAGATGCAAACATGGATATTCCTACAAGGATCCCCGGCCAACACAGGGTGAGCAGGCCTCACAAAGGTCGTACTTTCCGATCGAACAGTTTGGACTCCGTGATTCAATTTCAGCAATTCGACCAATATCATCGACACCAGCAAACCTATATTATCAAAACTGAAGCTTACACACATTTGAAATGGCCAATAAGTTATAAAAAAAGTACATTTGGGCACAATAAAAGATAAGCGAGCAACAGAGAAGGGAGTTAGAACGTATTGCACAGCACATTCATTGGACTACTGCATTGGCTATCAAACATCATCGTAATTACCCAATTCCGGGTAAAAATAGATACATTTGCGATGGCGATCAAAGGTTGCATATGAAAGCCATTCTATGAAGGTATCAACGGTCGTAGCAATCAATGGCCACCTTAGAAATTCGGTGAGAAAGAACTGAAGAGACTAAGAGAAGGAGGTTCCCTCAGAGTTGGCCCACCTTCAGGAAAGATTATGGGAAAGCGGAAGGAAATAATCGCTTAATTTTTATGGAGTATGACACCTCAAGTTGCCGCATCAGATCATCAATGAGCATAGTTCAAGCCCCTTGAGTTTTCTTTATTTTTTATTCTTGCCAAGGAAAACAACTCTTCATGCATGCTTATTGCCAAAAGTTCCATCATATTCTATTGATCAGGGCTGACTGCAAAAAAAAACAAACTTGGCCGATGTTTTTGTTGGAGTGTTTTGCGCACCAAGCATCAAAACTTCGAAAGGAATCGCATCGCCCCACCGATCGAAGAGAATTGCGACGTGCAACGTTGACTCGGTCGACTCAGCCACTCGGTCGATTGAAATCCAATTGTCAAACCGCGATGTGGCCGAACCGACCGAATTCCAAAGGGTTTATAAAGAGTATAAACCCTTCTTGTGGTGTTTTAAACTGCACCACAAGAAATTCATCTCTCTACCTGCATCACCGTCCTCATTCTGCTTATTGCGACTTACTACTGCTTCCACTGCTTTAATGGTTGTTGTCAATTTCGATCCCACCGAATCTGCGCTGGTCGATTGAGATCCCGACCTTCAATAATGTCCTTGATGTTTCAGGGTATTTTTCGTGTAACAGCTAGACCTTATATGCTTGGTTTGGTTATTTCTTCCTAACATGGTCTCACAACCTTCGCCAAATTTGGCTATTCCATCTACGATTTGCAGCCTACCAAATTGACCTCATGACAACTTTTCTTCCGTTTGTCACTAGCGTCCGCATAATAATACCAATCGCATAATCCATAAATCACTACAATGAGGCGGATGTTTTGATCTCTTCCCAAATTTTGTGTGATACTCGCTAAATGATTTGCATTTAATTGCCTTGAAATGCCAATCTAACAACTATCTCGTGGACAAAATATTCAATGTGCAGTATGCATCAACTTATTACAGAGAGAAACGACTAAAAAAATTTTATTTATTGGACTTGAGTTTTGATTATCAATGAGATCATCACAAGTTTCGAGTGCCTACAAAGGAAAAATAACTTCACGGATGGTCGCAACCAGCTTCTGCATATGTACCGAGTTGCCATTTTATTCCGCATGGTTCCAACCTTGTAATAAGGAGGGTACATAAGTTGGTGGTCGAGTCAATGAGGGATTTGATAAAAGACAATCGAGTAATTTAGGATATTAGTTAAATAGTTGGGGACAAACTCATCTGATTCGCTTTTCGCCTGAAGATATAAACAGTCGAACGTTCAGCCCCTTCCCCTCTTTCTCCTTCCTCACCAACTGGATTTTTCCAACCCCCCCCCCTTCCCTGTCCAGCCAGAACCTCCACATGGAGTTGGCGGCGGCCAGTCGATGCAGGAGACGAAAGAAGCAGAAGTCCACAAAAGAGTAATTGGCGGTGCTTGTAACCTTAAACTTGGAGCTTCAGCTTCAATCCTCACAAAACATTCATTAAAAATACCGATCGTTGCTTAAAATGCTGTAAAAAGACTATTTTCAAGGAGAGGTGAGGAAGAGAGAGTGGA
>QEWY01003879.1:4211-21595 GCA_006503575.1 Baylisascaris schroederi
CAAAAGATAATAAAATAAAGTTTTTTTTTTATTTTTTTAAAGCGTTATGCGTTTGTGACGGCAATAATTATCTTATTGCAAAATGAAAAATTAAAATTAAAAAAAAAACGATTTCATAGAAATGTTCGATGCATCATCATTTGCAGAGATATTTTCCACTATCTTGTTAAGTTCTTATAAACTAATTTTTCATCAATACTGATGAAATATGTCAAGAGAATGAGTTTGGCGAAAAGATGAAATAACGATATGGAAGAGAAGATGAAGGTGAAAATAGTGGGTATGGCTAAGACACGTGTCGTATTGATGAGCGATACTTCAATATAGGTATGCGTGCAAAATGGAGGACATTTATGTCGATCAACGAAGAATGAATGAACACACTAGGCAATACGGAGACGAGCTTCCCCCCCATCCTCAACATAAACCGGTTTCTAAATCACTTTTATTTCTTTATCGCCTATCGCTATAGCAAACAGTATATCGTTTATAGCACTACAATCTCTCTACTAATTTCTTCGAACTGAATAATTTGTTTAATAGATTGCGAAAAATATAAATCATCTATCGGGAAATAGGAGAATATTAACCACCTGTTTGGAAATAAGAAAATACAAACCACCTATCTGGCAATTATTATGCTCAATTTAGAAGATCGATATGATTGTAACTTTCAAATTTTGCAAGATACAGAAGAAAATAATAACAAGAAAAATCTCTAATATAAAATTGATTGTCAAATATGCCTATCATCACTTAGAATCTTCAAATAATGGCAGCCGGGTGGTTCTTTTGTCTATGTTGAAATAAAACTGATAGTTTTAAAGCTTTATCAAGTTTAAAAATAAATCAGCTATTATAATTGCTCCAATTTAGAACATAGAATAGATCATGATGAGTGATTAGTTCGACATAAGTTTATCAAAGATGAAATCTATTCTATCAAGTTGAAGCCTATTCTGCAAATGCAACGATTACTCTCATAATCAACACTAGAGTATTATTCTAAATAGATGATTGCCGGGTTTTAACTCAAAATACGGTGAAATTTTCAATAAGCAACAAAAAATATCGACGAGATAGACATATGATCAATCAATAGACACATGTTAATCATATATGCAAATTCATTCTGCATATAAACGCATCGATGTTCACACCTAAACAAAACATATCATCGATGCATTGTACAGCTGGTAAATTTTGCACTAATAAATGCAATGCAAATATATAACGGCTATGGAAAGGAATATAGATGGACCATGAGGGATTGCCGAATAGCTAATGTGATTGTTTCTATTTTTGAGGGTTTATCCCTTCCGAATCAGAAAGTATTCCCCCTCTCCCTCTCTCCTCCATTCGCTTTAATCGAACATCATTTCAAGGATATCAATCTCTACAGCACAACGAGTTTTGTCGCTTTCTCTGATGATCGTTATCAATTATGATTAATGATAAATGATAGAAAGAATATCGATAAAAATGATTCACGATAAGAATTTTAGTATGTCACCTTCTAAAACATTTCGCAACATTATTATTTGAAATAAGATAGAAATTAATTGGAATTGAAGCAAATTAAACAAAGAAAAAAGTTTTATGCGACGCTAAAAGATAGCATTTGCAAGGAAAATTTTCTTTTTTAAGTTTTGAAAATTATTCAGTCTGAAATAAAATTCATTTCTAAAGGCAATCCCTCAACGTTGAAGAGTTAATAATTAGAAGTGGAATTTCTTTATCATTATTCTATTCTGTGTTGAATAAATTTTCATAGAAAAGTTCCCCAACCTCATTCCCTACAGCAAAGAAAAAAAAACCCCGCCCCCATTCTATTTCTCAACATAAACTTGAACATTCTCGAAAATGTATTTCTACTATTTGCACTGTAATTGTGCAGCAACGAATCTGTTTCAGTTCACTTGTTTCCCTGCAGCTTTCAACCATGTGCCACTAATAATTTAATTTATTTTCGTTATATCATAGGCGAGGAAAATTACATTCATAATCATAGAAAACAAATGAATGTTTGATGGATTGAATTGAATATAATTTTGTTCCACTTATAAACCTGTATACATCAATGGCATTGCTAGAAAAAAAAAATCTCTGAAAGCTAGCGAATGAATGACTCCAAATAGATAGGAGAAGATAGATTTGCAGGTATTTCTTTGGAATTTTTTTTCTATCATTTCCATTTTCCTCTCTTCATTTATCATCTTTAAAATGAATTAATCAAACCATCCCCTTCCTACTACACTCAGTTCTGTCTATCTCTTCACACTTCTAGAATATATAAAACCGCAATGTATTCGACTATATCGATATCACTTAACCATTGTGGCAGTATCCAATGTAAACCTATCCAAATTGTTTAGATTTGTTGATCCTCAAATCCAAAATAAATTCATATCGTTGAACTAAAACAAGTAAATATTTAATCAATTTTATAGAAATATAGCAAAGGGAATTACGGAGCCAACGGTAAAGGTCTTATAACGATAATTCACTCTCCTAGATCACTCTAGGTTTATATTTTGTAGCGGTATATTAAAAGCCTCATTCTTTGATGTTTGAGTGGCATGAGAAAAATCGAAATGATTGACTGCGATTGAATTTGCAACATGGATAATACAATTGTCGTAACAATCAAAAGCCGATAAATTGAATGACTAATGGAGAGCACAATTCTATGCGGATTTATTTAATACGATTTATGCTTTCTCAATAATCTTTTAGTAATTATTTTATTTATATGAAAATTTGCAAAAAAATTTATATTATTTCATCTACATTCAATAAAAATTTACGCAAAATTTAGCATAAAATAAACTCATGTGTGGAATCATCAATGATAATTTTCATAGCCATATCCTCCTCCCTGCACTTCCCACCACCCTCCCCCTCCCCACTACTATACGATCTTCTCCAATCCTTCCTATTCCCCTTCATATCATTGAAAAATACTTGAAATGTAGATACATACAAAATCTGAAAAATTTGGAAAAAATTATCGCTGGATTTTTCTGGAATGATCCAGACAATAATCTAGATTACTAAAGAATCTGGTATCTAGAAAAATCTAGGTATTTAAATATATATCTTATATGAAACACATTAAAGAGATATTCAGATAGCTATATTTACTACGTAACATTCATAAATTCATACAAAAAATTGTTAAGAATGTTGAAAGCAATCATTTTTTAATAACTGTATAAGAATTGACGTAATATAAATATTTACTTCATTGTCATCTAGTTAATTGATATTTCAGTTAATAATATCATATATTCCTTGAAAGCCTTTTAAAAAGTGACGTCATACTTGAATAATAATGTTATTAAAATAATTTAAATATATTAGGGATAGAATGCTGTAATTTTACGAATTTCTTGCGAAGAATTTTTTTTCACTTAAATTAAGGGAATTTCAATTTATGATAGGATTTTATAACTCATATAAGAGAAGAGTGAGACTTTCAAAAGAAAAAAAACAATAAAACAATTGCTTTTTGATTTTTTTAACATAATTTTTTGAACTTTTTTTTGAATAACATAATTATAAATAACATAAATAACAATTTGACATAACAGAGATTAAAATAAGATCCTAATTTTATATAATTTTTTTAGAACAAAATAACATCTAAATGAATGGTTCAAGTCAAATTTTCATTCAAATCGAAGCCAATAATAAACACATACAAAACGATTAATGCTTAGTATAGTTTTTATAATATATGAGCAAAAGAGGAAAAGTAGAATAAACGCCCATGGGGCATTATTTGTTACCATAAACGATATTTCGAAGCTACTAATAAAATGTAAAATAGTTTAGATGGCTATTGCCCAACATTGCAGCTCCACTTCAAAAAGCGATTCAAATATCGCTCGTTTAGCTGGAAATTCAAGCATTAAATGGCGATTGAACTCGGATACTCGATATTGCAAATTCCACATCACTACTTTATTTTTTGCTGTCAAAATTTATTATTTTTATTATTTATACTTATTATTTCTTATTCTTTTTTTCAAATTTTTTTAAAAATTCATTTTCTTCTTTTATTTCAGCGAAAAAATTTTTGTTGCAACATTATGCAAAACGACTCAACTTAAAGTACGCTTTTTTTTTTTAGAATTTTGCTAGCAAAATTAACGAATGATGCAATAGTGAACGAAACAATTGTTTTACAGCAAAACGCATCCATCTACTAGTCTGTAAACGTTGTAAACATTGACCAATTCAATAAATCTCGAAATGCAAATGCCACATTGTGATAGAATTTTACAAAAATTTGCACACAAAAAAAAACGCTCGTTCCCAAGAAATTTTTTCAAAAAAAAAAAAACATAAGAATTCGAATTAATAAATGAAGCGATTGAGAGATTTTCATCTAGAAATGGAAAATTTTTAAGGCGAAAAAATTTCCACCTATATTATTGTTGTGAAAATAATGTATTAGTGGCTATTTATGCTCTCAAATGTAAATCAAATGAACAAATCCATTAGACGTAGTACAATACGAGAATATTATACCAAAAATTAGCTGAGAGATTCTCATCTGAAAGCGAACCTCCTCATTAACTATGAGCAGCGATCTTCCTAAGTCGATTCCTTTTTTATCGATGAATTTGGTATGGATAGCAAAAAAAAGAAAAAAAGATTATAAAATAATGATCATATATGGCAAAGAAAAAATTCGTTAATTTGGAAAACGATCGCTAACTTTGAGACTTTTTTTTTTAGAAAATCTGAGAAATTCTTAACATGGAATTTGAAGAGAAAACATTGTTTTTTCATCGATAACTGCAAAAAAAAATTTTTTTTTTGCAATATTCTTCCCAAAAGTACAAAGTTCAACGTTTATCGAATACAATTTTCATAATGGAACATAAAAATTTTGCATCAATTGGGAGAAATTATAGAAGTGAACGTCAACATCATTATGAGCTCTTGAAAAGAATAGGTAACCACTCTCACGCCCAAGCTCCCCCTCCCCTCCTCTTCCCTCATCAACTATTCGGCAGGATGAACTTCCTATGGGATTTAGGCAGCGCTCATGAAACTGTCAAATTTAAAACAATGAAAATTGGATAGACTAGAAGAGATTGGAATTAGCCATCAATGGAATAGGAAAAGAACGTATAGGGAGGGGAAAGGACAACAACTGACCACAGCGTTGAATAGTTTTGTAGTAAAGGGAAATGCGAACGCGCCGCTATGTGGACCCGCAACGCGCCACAATGAAATTGCACAATGGGTTGACAAGAGCACGGCATCTGTAGAGACCGTAGAGAGACCCGTTGCGCACGTATAGGTCGAGACGCGAGGAGACCCACTGTTCACTTCTGGTTTTGCCCTCATAGAAAGGGATCCTTCCTGTTGCAACTTCTTACTCCATTCCCCCACTCTCACCCCTCAATCCCTACCCCCATTCACCTCATCTACCCATTGAATACTACGTATCGCTCGTAGATCTTTGCGGGTGATTCGTGAAATATCAAAAAAATTCAAAATTCAATTTCCTTTATTTGGCTACAATATTGTCTTCTTACTGATAAGAAACGGCAACAACCTTATCACATTTACTTTCAAAGAAAGAATGAGTGGTTATGCATTTCATCAAAGAAATTAGCCAATTTCTAAGCAGTAATAGTGGAATTTCGATTTAAAATCGCCGTTTGATCGTAGGAGTCATTGAAATATTTCCTATGCTCAAAGGTTTTGAAAATTCTTTCTCGAATCCTATTTGATAATTTTTTTTTTCGTTGATAAAATTCTCATTGCACACGAATCAACACCTATTTCAAATCAACAGGAAGAAGGCAGCAAAAAATAATCGATGCATTTAATTCGACGATTACTAAAATTATTTAATCCACTAGTGATTTGGTGGACAGCTGAATAATATCCACAATTCGTTTTGTATAAAAACGATTTACATCAATTATCAACGAGCATAAATCTGCGAACTAAAATAAATTAGTCTAAAGAAATAGACAAAAATCGATTGAATGTAAATCAATGAGTGTTCTATAATGAATGAATGTCCTTTCTGAGTGAGCAACCCTAACATCGTTGATATTTTTCGTTGCAAGAGTGCACCAACTGCCCATTACAGCTCAACAATACAACAGTCATCATCAAATTCATTACTATCGTCAATCCACAAGGTCATTGTCGTATACGATGATTGATACTTAAATACACATTCACAATATATATAATCTTACATAATTTGAATTTATTGATTGAATTAAACACAATAAATTTGAATCGAATTGTTGTGGAATGTTGATAATTGAAAAGAATGCTTAATTCTCGGCTAATTGATTTTCAAAATGGTTCTTCGAATGTGAACATTCCATCATTAGTGCTGAGGGTCTATTTGTCGTGACTAAATCGGGCATTCACACATTTATGTAAAACAAGTCGAAAATGCTTCCTTCTGCATTTATTCTACTATTTAAATGCGTGTTAATAATGACTCCATTTAGGAATATTTATTTGTTTATTTATTTTATTTATTTTATTTAATTAATTAATTCATTTATTCATTTATATTTATACTCATATATTCATATTTATATTTTTTATGAGAAATACGGTTCACAGCTTATGAAAATTGTATGGGCGAAGAAGGGGTAAAAATGGATGTTGAGGTGAAGGATAACTTTCTACTTTTCCATACCTTTAAAGATGGGAAAAAAACTTTCCATACCAGACTTTAAAGACTTTTACATACATTCAATAAATATGAATGTAAAAGTTTGTATTTTGTGATTTGTGACTTCAGTGGGATATCTACGGAAGTTATAGAATAAAGCAAAAAAAGAAAAAAAAGAGAGAGATAAGGCAAATAAAGAGACATCATACGAAATAAATAATAAAAACATTCAATAAGGAAAGTGGAGATTCTTTGCCTTAGAATGGTTTCTTTTTGCTAGAAATGAAACGACCTGTTTCAGTGTTGATTTCGCCGTAAGAGCCATTTAGGACCGGAGCTATTCAAACTACTGTAAATCACTGTAAATTACTGTATTGATCCGGTTTAAAAAATGAGGAAAATCTTTTCCATATCAGTGATATAGAAATGCCTTCCTTGCATTTTTTGCTATTTAGTTTATATTTATAAGCACTTATATCCTTTATATATTTTTAGTTTTATACACCTGCCCTTTTTATACTCGTAAAACATTTCAAAATTTTTTTGTTCGCTTTTATCCACACAAAAAAACACAAAGTTTCTTTAAAATATAGTGCTGCTATTTTTAGCGTCTATTCAAAACGTACTTAGGAGAGAATGTATCGTTAAGATAGTCTTTATATGTAGGTGATAATGGGTGTACTGTAATATCCGGTCAAATACACTGATAGTACGGTGTTTATTATATACCACATAAGAACGTCTCGTTTATAGCTAAATAATTCGTCACGAAAACGAACCAATAGTTGATTATGAGAGTGAGGTAATAGAGCTGCAATAGATGACGCCTAAGAGTGACCTTGAGGGCACTCAAATGACCACTCAAAAAAAACAATAACGGTTGACATTTTTTGATACAATCATCCACATTCATAATAACCTTCGATAGAAATTTGTGTTGATGATGAATGGATCGTAACTAATCGATTATATTATACTATACACCTCTCATCATATTCTTCGGGTCATTACTACCGTATTAATTAATCATAACCACATTGAAGAAGTATGAAGAGGAGGCAATTGTATGATTGAGATGTTTCACAAAATATTTTAGGAAGTCTGAATTTCCTATATTTGAAGGTTGTCCTTGAAAATTACGAGAGTCCATCAAATCTCTAATGTGTGTATTATTTATATTTTTCTATCCCTTTGAAATAAGCAACCATCTGCAGATATTTGAAGAATAGAAACGAGTAAGCAAACGTGTAGGAGATTATGTGAGCAAGTCGCTCTAATGAAATGCAATTCTTATCGAATAAAATGAAGCATAATTAAATCCTCGAGAGCAATTCGGTTGTTTGCGATGAAATTAGCGTTTCCCCTAAATTAATTTAAATAATTATATTTATTTTTTTTTAATCCACCAATTATAGAGTTGATCACATTGAATTCATATCATTAATCGTTCATGCAGAAAATAAAAATTATTAAAATTCTATCAATGAAATTTGATTCGTATAAAATTTGATTGGTTAAGTCACTTTCGCAAATCCATTTTTTAGTGTCATAATTTAATTATCAGAAGTGATATGATCAAGTCTATCTATCGATAAAATTTTTATCATCGCGAACTTTCATAAACTGGTTGAATCATCCAGCGCACAAAGAATCGAACGATCGAACCGGTTTGCTGAAGCAAATTTCAAAGGATAATATAAATCTTTTATTATTGGTAATAGAAAGATGAAGTTATAACCAACTTATGCGCTGAAAAAGAGTTTAAGATTTTTACTAGAAAATTTTCATAAATAAAGACTCATAACTTGATAAAAACTTAAAACTTAATTGAAAAAAAACATAAAAGTCACATGAAAATGCACCAACAAATTCCGGTTTCAAATATTTCAACTTTGAGCTCAATCTAACCGAAAGAAAAGCAAGTGCTGGAACTCACCGTTCACTTTTACGTAAACATTCAATTATATAAATAAATAAATAAAAATATATATATACATATATCTTTGAGTCGCATAATCTTTGAATTTAAAAGACTTTTAGGCAAAATGGTCCGTCAATATTAAAATTACCTGTTGAGATCAAACGAGAGCTCAATTACTAGAAATGTTGGCACATAAGAACAAATATTAATATGGATTGCAAGTATGATCAGTGGTGACGTCATAATATCACCTATTATTAGAGATGGGATTATAACATTCGGTACCATTACAAGTTTTGCTATGTTGTATGATTCTAAAGGATATCTACTGGATTGAGGAGGTTATGCACTAGTTACACTTAACATCTTATCCCATAATCTTTATTCTAATTACCTATTCATACATTACTTGTATAGCTGTCAATATAAACAAATATCACTTCGTTGGCTTAAATTCCTTCTTTTCCCCCACCTCTATTTTTCTCTTGCAAAGTATCCCATCCGAATGGCAAATTGATTTCCCTTTACTATCTCAGTGCAATTTGGTTTCTCTTTAGTACCTCTACGAGGTCTTTGTTGTATTACTCCCTCGTATTAACGTCATCGAATCTCTTTCGTTAAGCTTAATTTGCATATTCTCAGTATTTCTCATTAAGTTTCTTACCGTTTTTACGTAGCTGAAGCGTTCACAATAACCATTTTTATAATTTTTGATGTAAAATATATATGTGCTGCCGTAAATTTGCAAACCATTGCATATATTCATTGCATATTATTACCGAATTACTATTACCACAGTCTTCTGAAACTATAAAAAAATTTAATATTTCTTTAAATGAAAATTTCGCCCTCTTGTAACTACTTTCTCTTCCGGAAATTTTTAGCAACTAAAATATTGGAGGGGTTTTATTTGAGGTGATACGATATCCGAATAAACATGAGAAAACAAATTATGCAAGAGAATATCTAGATGAGCGCAAATTAAAACCAGCTGTGACTCATTCGTGTGGATAATCGATCGAAATAACGCCTATTAGGTGACATTTTATGCCACCTATCACAACAACATGAAAGCTTTGCTCAAGCAATCATCACTTCGAGACGATTAGCAAGTTTGTATTCTATTGATCTTCAATTAGAAGACCTCATAAGAGGTACCCTGATTCAGGAAGAATAAAACAATGTAGAAATACCCTTCGGCTATTTATGTTACTTTTTCTGATCTGTTTGGAATTGATGGTGTAGCAGGCCATGGGGAGACAATTTTCAGCGGTGGAAACGGCCGATGGGAGAAAAACTGGGTGACGAAGATCCCGACAAGGGATAAAAAAGAAACGATTTCGCGTGAGAGGATCCTCTTGGGGAAACGATTTGATTGGAAAGGAATTCCGACGGGGAAAGTAGAAGGGAAAAAATGGAACTGTAACAGGGGGGAAAGAGGAGAGGCCGCCTTGCTTCGCATGTTTTTCGGCTTGAGAGATCCGCTTTCGATGATGATTTGNTTTTTTTTCATAGTTAAGGCATGACAAATAAAAAATGAACGCCGAAATTAAGTCAATTGAATAAAAGCACTATTAAGATATAGTTGCATAATATAGTAATTATAAAGATTAAAGGGGAAAGTAAACAAAGCAATCATAGTGACCATAAGCACTATGGAATATATTAGCCATAAGAAATGTTGAATAAAGTATAATAAAGGAAAGTTATAAGGATGTTTTTTTTATACAATTATAATTGTAATAATTTCATAGTTAAATATTCGAATAAGAAACATTAATTATGTTACGACTAAAAGAACGATAGCGTAATTCAAATTTTATTTCGAATTTATTCTCAAATTCCTAAACTTTTTTCACAACTTTCTTATTCAAAATATGAAGAAAAACTCGATGATACCTTTGTAATTTCCATAAGTCCCAATCGAATAACCGCCGCTTTTGTATTATCACCATAGCCAAGACCATCTGTTACTCCAGCCGCACATGCAACAATATTCTGCAATATAAATTTCAAATAATGAGCTTGCGAATAGTACAAAAATACTCGATTTCTAAATATCAGCGAACAGGACATGACTTACAACGACAGAGGTACTGATTCTAAAGAAATTATATATATATATATATATATATATATATAAGTGCTACTAAGCGTTCACACTATAAACCAATGACGACGAGATTCGACTAATGTGTAGCGTCCTTCTCTCCTCCCCTCTTCCTATTTCCCCCCTTCCCCCCTTTTCCCATCCCTCCTCCCCCTCTACACACAAATGTTTCTATAGAATAGGAAAAGCATAAAAAATACAAGTGTAGAAATCATTTAAAATAACATACCTTCAAAGCACCACAAAGTTCAACAGTGTGAGCATCTTTTACAACATTTATGCGAAAGTTTTCCGTTTGAAACAATTTCTTCAATAATGCCCTCGTTTCTGCACTACCTTCATAACCTGTAATTATACAATATTATGTTGACCCTCTAAAATCCGAAATCTTCGCCAATATAGAATATGTTATAAAACTTGAAAAAAGAAATGAAAAATCGGAAAATTTGCTTTTCCAATAAGCGCAAAATATAGTTCACGGCCGACAAAATAAAACTTTATTTAATTACAAAGTAATATCGACGCAACTCTATAACACCACTTAGCCCAACGACTACAGCATTACAAACACAATTCAAATCCCAAACTATAGCTGTATGAAACAATGCAAACCAAAAATTATAACTGCGAAACCGATGCAATTCATGCAATTATATCTTTATAACACAACATAATTCGTAGAATATAGTTCTGCAACAAAAACCTAACTCAAATTGCAACTCTATAACACAACATAAGTCCCAAACTTTAGCTTTATAACACAGCTCAGAGGATATGAACTCCTATAACACAGTATAGCTCATAGGCATCAGCATTGGCGTAGACTATCGTATAGATACATATTATAACACAATCAAAAATTTAACTACTTCGTTAAATTTACACTTATTTATTTATTTATTTATTTATTTATTTATTTGTGTGTTATGCTACCTGGAAAAAAAACCCATCAAAATTAATATTGAGAATGGAAACTCACCTATTGTAGCTTCACAAAAATTATCGTTCGCAACTTCTGGTGCAAGATTAGCACCCATAAGAACCGCCACATCGATGTGTAAAATATCTTGAATTTCTTCAGAAACCAAACGAATACCACCCATCTTACGAATAGCCATTAATCCCTAAATATAGATCTCGATAGTAATTCCTCAAAAATATTATTCAGATGAAACAATGAGGAGAAATGACAAAGAAAGCTATTAGATACATAAAAATGATATACTCACCATATGAAATCATATATTCTGAATCAACTTTTTTCCACTCAACAAAAAAGTCCACCGAAATCATCGCTATTTGGAGTAGAGTGAAAAATGGTACCATCGAAGGTCATCGATTATACCGAAGAACCCCTGAGGCAATAAATTGTCAGTTGTTTTTGAGATAGAAGTATTCAAATATTTCAGATTTTATAAGTATTGAAGAGAAAGTTATTATCTTTCTTCTAATAATTGAACAATAATGAACGTAGACAGGTTTGAGTAGCACTTTGAAATATGATGGACAACAATTATTAGTGAAAACTATGGATCAAATCATAACTATTCGACTATTCCTATTGCATTTAAATTAGTAAAAGCTCTCAACGGGAAAATATCTGCAGAAGAAAAAAAAGATTTCTTTAACAAAGACTACAGTAAGCAAACAATTGTGAGAACCATAGAAAAATGAGTTTTAAAAATACGAGGAAAATTACTTGAAATCATGCACAGACATTCATTATTATTATAATTCAATTATGAAATGCTTTCAGGAACCAACAGGAATGAAAATTTTCCATTTTAGAAAAAAAAATTCCAATTTGTTTCAATCCTTGTATGAGGCAAAGCTTTTGTTTCAAATATACGTATAGTATCTACGCATCCCAATGCATAAAACTATTTTAATTTCTCATTAGACCTAGTAGATAATCGTTTAATCCAATATAGTATTGGATATTCCATCCGGAAATTGCTTCAATTTTTCCGGAGCAAGGATCTTCCCTCAGAATGTCGAAACAAGAAAAATTAGTCAAAACTAATTCAACAAATACATTTTTTGCTTTATAATTTCTCGAAAATATTTAAAAATCTAAAGCGTCAAGAAAAAAATAGTTACGGAAATTCAAAAATGTAGGAAACATAAGAACAATATTTCTCTCTATCGCAAACGATTGATTGCACAACTTTACTTAAGCTGTAACTGTCATTTGCAAGACATCGATATATAAATATTTCTCTATGTATATGAGCGGTACTATTTTCTTAAACTTATAATAAAGAATAAATAAATAAGAATATAGTGATAGTACAGTTAAGATAAGTAATATCAGCGCCAAGTAATATAAGTAATATAATATAAGTAATATAAGTGGAAATAAGTAACATAAATAATAATAAGACTCCCTCTTTGGATTTCCACTCATAAAAAAATAAGGAGTAAAAGAGCATAAAACTGTTCATATACTGCATTTGGGAAAATGCCCAGGTAGAAATGTATTTGGTAGAGATAGTACAGATTGGTACACGTAGACCTTTGCAGAGGTGATTTTCATACATATGATGGATATAGATCGAATTTAAATGCTTAGTTTTTTATGGCAAATTCTATTTCAAATGCAATGAAACCATCCTATGAAAGATGAAAGTTTTTAATTTTCAAAAGATCCAGTAAATAAGGCCTCCACTGACGAATAGTTGAACAAACGTTGAGTATTCTTACTGAAAAAAAAAAAAAAATCCCATGATATGATCTAAGAAAAAGGCTCATTTCGCATCATTATATGTTAGTCATCAATTTAAGCAAAATTCTACANCCCTAACTTCGCATTCCAGTTTTCCACTCTAAATTTGTTTTTTTTCTAGTTTTTTTTAGTTTTTTTTTTGATTTTGAAAGTATCATACTGATGTCGATCTTTGCATATTTTGAGGCGCTTTTCGGCATCCAGTATACTTTATAATCCGCTATTTCCAGCTAATATTCAGTACATGAAGCCAAAGAATTCTTCTTTCTCGGACTAAATGCACTATTTTCTTCTCCACTAAATAGCTGCAATATTTCAAACGTCAAATGTGTTCCATCTATGTTAGCATACCGTATAGCTATAAAATAGTCGCCCATACTGAAAATCAAGATATACCGCTTTTCGCTCAGGATACAATTTCAGAGGAAATAATTAGAAATATCTTTAAAAAACTATTTATGTAAATGAAATAACTGTGAATTCTCAGGTCAATGAGTCCGACGAGCTTTTTAATAAGTTGCGAACAGCAATGACAGATTTACTTAAATTTTTCAAACATGAGTCAAAGAAGAAGCGCATTATTCAATAGAAGCTCTTAAAATCATAAATGGATGGGGTTTTATTCGAGGTTATACGGTAGCTAACAGAGCAACTAACATAAAAAGCATGAGAAGCGCATTAGCTTAGTAAAGTTCAAGCAAATAGAATTACCGCTTCATCTAGAGGTCGTTCCTTGCCTTGAACCCGGCAATGAAGGACGTCATCCTTGAAAAAAAAAATTGATAGTCACTTATAATGAGGCAGTACTCGTTGAGAAAATAGTGTAAAAAATAAGAAGAAAATTTTAACGATTATGAAAGGAGAATATGGAAAATTTTGAGACATCAGAGAAAAATAAAGACATATTAATTATTTTAAAAAACCGGATTCTACAGAATGAAAAAAAAATACAAATTAGTCAAAAGGAAGAATTTGCGAAAAAAAATGCCCGAAATCTAGTACAACAAAAATTGAAAATATGATAAATTTACTTATTTATTTATTTAATTATTTATTTATTTATTTATTTATTTATTTATTTATTCATTTATACATAATAGGTTGAAACTTTTGATGAATATATATTTATGATTGAATAGGAAATATTTTATCAGCATATGAGAGCTCTCATTTTCATTAAAATAAATCCAATAATGATTTATTCTTTTTATAGAGTATTTTATTTAGTAAGTAAACGTAAAGATATTGATATATAACATCTGGATTTGTAATATTTTTTTCATTTATTTATGACAGCAATGAAATCATTGAAATAAACTTGCAGTGTTTGTTTTTATTCAACATTCTTCCATATAAGTAGTGGCAATTATGCTCTTTGCGCAAGTATTCGCAATATTTAAATATGGAAGAGACTTCTACTATGGGAATTCAACAAATCTTAAGTAATCTGCAAAAGGATTACTGCCAATACAGCAAATACTTCGACCTATATGCCATTGTGCAAGCGGAAGAGTGGCGCAATTGTCCTCTATAGAAATTTTATGGAGTTGAAGATATTGAGAGAAAAATCTAAAAAAATTTCTACAAAAATTTGGCGATAGAAAAAATAAAAATTGCACAAAAAAAAGAATTCTGTTAAAAAATAGAGGCAAATATTATAAGACAACTACAACGCTAAAGAGTTTTGATCAAGATAATTAATGAATTTTATAAATATTTAATATTAGTGAAATTATCAACTGTGATAAGAGATGGTGATAAACCAAGTTTTACAATGAGTAGAAATTATTATCATCACTACGTTAAGATAAGCGTACTCAACACAGTTACCAGAATCGGGAATTATCACTTCCCGTCCTCCATGCAGAATGAATCGAAACTGATTGCAATTTCAAGATGGCTATGATAAGGCGCATAAGAAAAAAATTTCAACTCTCTTTTTTCTTCTCTAATTTTGTATTGCTTTATAATTTATTTCAAAATGAAGTTACGACTTGCAACTATTTTCCTCGTCCCCTCTCCCACCCCTCCCCCCTCCCCCAGAAAAAAAATTGGAAAAAACTATTTTTGCCATCATCATCTTTAAGCGATTTTAAAGATCCTTTACCCTCTATCTAGAGCTGCCATTATTATATGAAAATATTATCTAATCATAGCAGAAGAAAAGAAAATAAATAATTTTAAAGAAAAAAAGAACCTTAATTAGTGAAATGGCTAGAGCGCCATCTTTCAAATGTCCTTGAAGTTGTTCACAAACACGAGAGACGAATTGATGTGGAACAACAAATACAAGTAAATCACTATCTTTACATGCTTCGATTAGATCTGTCACAGCGACCTAAAATAAATATGCAAATATTAAAATTTTATATCTTTATGTAGAATTTCCAATAATTAATGATAAAATTTTTGGAACTTTTCAGCGACGAACGATAAAATTCATTTCATTCAATTTTGTTGATTTATTTTCTTTGTAATCAATCGATGCATATATATGAAATTATAGACATATAATATTCATATATACGAATAGGTGCATTCCCCTCTTATCATTCTCCTTCCCTAACCCCCGCCTCCCTCCCACTCATATTATCGTTCAAGGAGGGTGCAAAATTATTAGCTTATCCTCGTAACAGCCCCACCTTATTGTGATTCCGTTCCAACCTTGCCTCATATTTTTTTAATAAGGCGTTCATACAATCTTTGTGATATGCAGCTTTAATTTAAACTATATCAATTGCTAAAATTTACTGAATATAGGTAATGAGGGAACAAATAAGATAGCCGCATCAACATACCACATTCTCGGGAAGTTTCTTGCCGGGTAAGTATTTGGGATTTTCGTGTTGTTCGTTGATAACATGTGACAGCTTCATACCATTCCATATTTCTTCATGAACCCACATATTGACAGCCGGATTGAAATCGTTCGAATATTGGGCAGCTGTCTCTCCGACTATTCGTGCAATTGCTGAGCCCCTGTAATTCGAGGAAAATCCAGGAATATTTTTTTTTAGCATTTTCTGATCTTTGCTCACATCACTGAATGGATGAATGGAGACTCAAGCTTGAACAACGGATGTTCCTTCCACTTAAACATTGAATTATACACTCACCGCTTTCTATAAGGACCACCCAATTGCCACAAGGAACTAGAGAAAAACTTGACTAAAAATGAGCGAAACTTCCGCTACATTGCTGCGCTCATAAAAAGAAATATACGACCTAAAAATGCTGAACTTGAGTAATTCCATAGCGGACGATGGTTATACCGGAGGCTTTTACATTCTACGCTGATATTGAATAAAACATGAAGAATTTCCTTTAAAAAATCACAAAATTGCTAAATAAAATATGGTAATCTGGATACTGTTTAACCTTCATACGATTTTACAACTTCACCTAAGCGGAAGTGGAAGCGATATGAAAAGACATTTATTCATAATGACTGCTTTATTGATTAAAATGAATAAATAAATAAAATAAATAAAATTATTATTCATACAAAAAAAACGCAATTTACACCCAAATTTAGTTATATCTTATTACAGTATATATTAGTATGAATTACGATACTTGTAATACATTAAAAGTATGTATACTTATATTATATAAGCACTATGGTATTTATTGCTAACATAAATAGAAGGTATATTCATACCTCTACTCAATCCTTTACTACATATGAAAAACTTTATTGAAAATTTAAAAAGCTTACCAATTTCCGGATCCGATTACCGTAACCTTAAGAGGAGACATTTGCGATTGAGCCGAATAGAAGAAGCTGCGAATGGGTAACTGATACACTTCGAGAAAAATACAATTACGATAATCCGAATGAGGTCGATATGATGTCAATAGATCAACCGCACTAAAAATGAAATCAGCATAACGCAATTAACTCACTAACAATTTGCATCGTTTATACGTTGAAATATTTTTTGTACGTTTATGCAAATAT
>QEWY01003884.1:0-17946 GCA_006503575.1 Baylisascaris schroederi
GACCTTTCTAGATGCTGCTTACAGCAGGATAAGTTCCATTATAACATGCACTAAACAATTTGAACAATTCAACTATAAGCACTACTTCGTAAGATTCAACCATCACACTGAAGCTTTGTTAGTTCCCACCAGCGCAATTATGAAACTGGTAGAACGTCTTAAATAACAAGATAGATTCGAACCATGCAACATTTGCGTGATAATTGAATGCACTGCCAATTCATCTTCCTCTCCTATTTATCCTCCCTCTCATCCCTTTCAGAAGTTTTGAGAAAAAAATTTCAATACTTTCGCATACCCAAAACACACACAACAATGAAGTGAGACGAGAATGCCCTAAGAGACCCCATCCAAAGTGAATGGAAGATCTCCAGTTCGAATTCATAGAAGAAGCCTACAAAATGCAAGAAAATAAACGCACAAGCGTTTGAGTGCTGTATCCTACGAACATTGAAACCAACTTATGCATTACATATTAATGCAAAGAATCATAAATGGCATTAGCAAACTTACCTCGCACATTTGGCGGCCAATTTCCTTTTCTCTAATACTTTTTTTTCTCGCTGCTGAAGCGCTCTTTTTGTTTGTGCTTCGACGTGTCACCTTTTTTCCTCCGTGTTTAACTGATCGAGGCATTTCTCATCATAGACCCAAAATTAAACTGGAATAGACGGAATCGGGCTATTTATAGGACCGCTGCAATATTTTTTGAATTGAAATCTCAGCCGAATATGACGACATCAGTAAGGCAATAGTTATTAAAGTACCGATGCTAGCAAACACTTATTACATTACACAAATATGGCAAATAGATTGGCATAGTATGCGCCTTTCCAGGCACTCAAATGATGATGAGTTCAACTGTCTGTGTTAGGTATTTTTGCACCTTGATAACTTGCGGTACAAGGGCATTCTCACTTCACCTCCATTGAAGAGCGAAAAAGACATATCTTAGTAGGTTTTACTTGTTAACATCAAATAAGGAAGTAATGTGCAATTCGAATTATTTGTTACTAGAGCAGGAAACTTCTCTGCTACCGGCCATGTTAAGCATGCGTTAGAAGTTGACCGGAAATGGCTCATTAAATGATTGGCTCAATTTTTCTCACCTTTTTATATAGGTATCCTGGGACAATTAGGCCTCTCAAAGACAAAAAAAACTTTCAAGCAAAACGATGCTAATGGAGCCTCTTACGTATCATTGAAGGGGTGCTGTCCTTAAGACCACAGTTTATTTTCCTCGTTTCGCAAGGCTTTATATCTATACCCCGCATGATTATTACCACTGGAGGCGCACCTGTCGTAGCGCCGCATGCATACAACAAACCGTAAATATGCTGACACAATTTCCCCTATTTCACAGTTCATACGTTACAGAATCATGAACTTATCCTGCTGTAAGCAGCATCTAGAAAGGTCACCAGATCCTTCACCCTTTATCTGCGTCTACTTCGTCGAGATGGCTTGCAGCCAAAACATCCCTTCACTGTGATGTCCATTTCCTTAACACACTAATCCATTCCGCGTATAAGAGCAAAAAAACGATGTTTTGCCTTAAAAGGATACCTCGCATGATTTCAACATATCATTCAAAATATAACAGTAAAACAGTGGGAAATATTTTACAGAGGTAATGAAAACGAATATAAATCACAACCGACAGCCGGTTGCCTATATACTCCCATAAAATGAATAATAGAAATAGAATAAACCATAGAAATGATAAAAAAGCATCATCAAATATCACAAAAGAATCCACTTTCAGCTCTTTCTCTTTCAATGAATACAGCTCAGTTTTATAAATCCTCACGCACATATAGGAATAAGATCATCGATAAAAAAACTACAACTGTAATTTTCGAAGATGAACCCATCGGCAAAAGGAAACCCCAATTGACCATTCCCTTATGACGAAAACCGACCTATGAGTTTCCACCACTGATTTTTACAAGATACTCTCACCCAGTTCATACAAGTAGCAGAAATAAAGCGACCCCCATCCTCATCAGTTCCTCTTCTCATTTCCATTACGAAATATAATCTATGTCAGCAATACACGGTTTGAAAGGGTTGATTTCATTTCAGTACGATAACTTGTTTAATTGAAAAGTGCATTTAACAGAGACATATTCTCCCAATAAATGATCCACGCTTCATGGAACGAGTGAGATCATCAACTATAAGGCAATAGATTAAACGCCATATAAAATTATAAAGTATGAATATGATGAGCATATTTTAAATGCAGCATGAAACGATGAGTGTCGCTCGAATAAAGAAAAGTCGAAAAAATAAACGCAATTCTTGGACAATTTATATAATATACAGGGAGAAATCATAAAGATCAAAGACAACGGACAGTCTATAACGGAACGAAAATTGAAACGCGGTATGCAAATCAACGTGAAAAATATAACACATCGCGTAACATAACATATTAGCAACTCGAAATGCCTTGTTGAATCTTATAGCACAATTACTTAATAGGCGACGGAGGTGGGAGGGAGAAGGGAGTGAAATTATAGCAGATCTTACCAACAAATAGTAAAATACTTCTTAAAATAGCCATCGCACTCCAATTCTGAGGAGATTATGCAAATGTTTCGATAACCATAGCACATCTACATTACCATCACGCAGAAAAAACATCATCATATCCAACTTCACTTCAAATATCGAAATCCGATATCTCGAATAAGGATCCCCAAAACGTTTCCGCAATATTTGAATTTAAAGTATGAATAACTTAGATGAGGAGTTACCCCTACTATTTTTGTGAAGTAGTACTGAACAAATGCATAATTCTAAAGACAACACTCATAAATACAAAACGCATCACCAATAACGACGTTGCTATAATGTTACTATAATCTATAATGCAGAACGACGTTACTATAATCAACTGCCGTAGACAAGGAAAGCGACGGAGTGTCAAAATCTTAATGTACAATCAAAGTCAAAACCCGGAAACACTGAATAGAGGTGGGATTGTGGAGCAAATGCACCGCCACAGAACCCATAATGGTAGTGGGAGGGACGAGTTGAAAGGGTGGAGGGACGAAGGAGGGAGGTCGGAAAGGTCGATCTCAGTTCGCGAATGGAGGCAAATGCACCGCAATAGAACCCATAATGAAAGTGAGAGGGATGAGGATGGCGGCGGGAGGAAGGGAGGAGGTCGGAAACGTCGGTCTCATTTCACGAAAGAGATCCTTTCTAAAAATCTAAAGCAGGCATTGTCGATTAGCTATCCACAAACCAACAACTGCCATTCATCACTGTTAGCGAGAATGCCTTCGACGGTCAGCGATTCGCAGTAAAGTTGGAAAAGCGCATATGCAGTCAGAAATAAACGAGAAAAAGTGCAATGAGCTGAAGGAAACGAAACATGTCGACGAAAAAGGGGTGGGGGAGGTGCGACAGACCGACCGGTGGCATAGATGCAAATGTGTATCCGAAGAA
This sequence comes from Baylisascaris schroederi, assembly GCA_006503575.1. NCBI lineage: Eukaryota > Metazoa > Nematoda > Chromadorea > Rhabditida > Ascarididae > Baylisascaris > Baylisascaris schroederi. Next base: position 3,460 of record QEWY01003884.1, read on the forward strand.
GTTAATCCAAGCCAGAAGAGCTCAACGTTGATGAGCTTGATGAAGGAGAACGACCATCTATCTCATTTAATGATTGCAACTGTAGGATGCATTCATGATGAAATGCGTCTCTGTTTACTTTCGATATTTAAAGAGGCGTCCTCGCTCCATCAGTTTATTGTTTCTGCGAGCATGACAATGCTCTTGGCGATAGCGCCTCTCGAACGTCTCAGTTGTTAAGTCCTCATCGCAATCTTTGCTCTTCATGCGCCTTTCGACATCCCGTTGCCAACAAGAAACTGAAGAATCAACAAATAAAGAAAAATCAATAGAGATGTCAATGTACGTGCATTTATTTCAAATCAAATAAACCATAATATACCGACCGACTATGCAGATGCAAGCAAAAATGATGCAAAAAAATTAAGCCTCAATTATTGGTAGGAGGCACTATAAAAAAAGACATTTTCGCAGATTAGATAAATTGGCTCTATTAATCAGGTTCTTCCATATAACATGAGTTCTACATACTGCAAAATGAACGTTGAAATTGTCTTTAAAAAAGGACACTCATAAAGTGAGTAGCAGCGCTAATTCTACAGCTGGCATTTCATCATTACCACCTTCCGCCTTCTCCTCATCACTTCAATTCGCATAACTGCACTAATACATACTCCATCCACCCCCCCCCCATTTCATAGCTTTCATTCGCGGTACTGAATAATCTCCTTGCTCTCCTTATTCTGTCCAATGCGGTATTGGGCACTTTCCCGCCCACGCATTACAAATTGGCTTCAATCAAAACGTCACAACATTCCTATCTGTCCAAATAAATTTCTTCAACGAATACTTTAAATGTGGTCAATCCAAAAAAATAGCCTTGTATAAAGAAAATAAAGCAAACAACGCACCTCTATCATACCGGTCTTTGCCATGCTTCTCCACTTCACTGTGATTTCTCTTCTCAGCGACACACTTTGCCTGCATTATGGTTATGTTGGCAATAATCAATGAAATGCGAATTCACCATCACAGCAGCTATCCACACATCGTGATGGCGAAGCATATCACTATTCTTATCTTAGAGAACTTTACAACAAAACTGATCACCACACTGCAGTTATCTTCAGGTAACAAGCTATTCAGTGGGAACAAGAAGGGAATTCGAAACCCGCATGACAACGAAAAACACATTTCAGATGCGATATAGTGATGTCGAATAATATAAATCCTTACCACTGCTTCATCCATGCTCTGCTTTTGAACTGTCCTCGATGTGGACGGTAAGTCCAACATACTCCTTACCTGAAAATATGAATTTTCACCTAAATCTGTGAATAGAACCACTGAAAGAAGGGTTGGAAACCAATAAGATCACGCATTGCACAAAACTAATTGGGGATTTAAACAACAAAAAAGCACAGCGATCCCTTCATGATAAGCAGAAATTGTTTAGCCACTCCTCATCGTACAACACGAACGTCAATATTATTACGATATGGAGAGTGATCCCACCGTTTAAATTTATCTTTCCCTTGATAAGTATTAAGCAACTGCTTCCATAAAACGATCACAAGCTGAAATGTTTTTACACGAAACATAACCGATAGGACAGCTTTCGACAACTCTTTAATTTTGGCCTGGTCAGAGTATTATGTGAATGGAAAACTAAAGATCGCAGGTTTGAAAGATCGCAGGTTTGTAGGAAACTTTTTGCTAATCAAAATGACGTTAAAACACGTTTGTTGACATTTCGTTAATATGTTTTCTGAAGACAACTTAATTCTATGATTCACCTGAGGTAATGAAAGTAAACAACGGTGATAAAATAGAAACTAGCAAACATTAGGAAAATAATACTTTATCACCCACTGAAGGCAACGCCAACATCATCGATCCCTGAAACGGGGAATTTGAATATTCACAGCAATCAATCTGCACCTGCATGAATAAAACATACCAATGCCTCTTAAAAATCAATTAAGTTGACGAATGCAAAAATACTTCGTGAGTAATAAGCGGACGTCATAAATACGTTAAAACTTTTCGAAAAGCATGTCTTCTTTCTTCCCCTCTTTTAATGGTGCACCTAGAGCATTACTAGAATGATCAAAGAGAGAAACAGTAGCTGTGACAACAGTACTATTTGTAGCGACACGGTTAAAACTGCAAAATAAAATAAGTTTGGTTCATACGGTCAATGGGACGTATGAGTGAAATGGTTAACTGAAATACATATTGCCTTATGCGATCGGTATGAGTGCACTGTTACTGAACTGCTGGAAGTATCACACCGAGAAGATATCGGTTACCTACCAACCTTTATTTGCAACCGCTTTTGTCACACCTTTCATACTCGTGAACTGAAGCGATAATAACGAAGCAAAAAATTACCGTAGCCATATGGGATTTTAAGAAGCATCACTCACCGTAATCTGTTTCGGATGAGATCAATGCACCGCTGGTTTGAAGAACGACTGCAAATAAACTTTCTGATACAATAACAACATGAACGAACCATCTCACCTTCTCTTGCCCTAATTTTTTGAATTTTAATGTTGCAACAGGTGGTATACCAGAAAGCGGATTGTTTACACCAATAAGACCACGTCAAGGATTTTTCTGTTATTACATTCACATTGTTTGAGTACGGGAATTTGACGCTTGGAAACATTTAAGTGTATGCATAAAACCCTCACTATTTTCACATACAGATGACCCATCCATCCATTTTTCAACCCACTGAAAGACGACGACAGAATAGTGCCCCCTATGAACAATCACCTCCACTTCCACCTGTCTAAAAACCCTGCCTCCCCGTCAACATCTCTCCATTTATATCGCTACGGAGAGAGGAGGAGGAATGAAGAGTGTGCCTTCATTCCTCCCCTCCCTCCGTAGCGACAACTATAACTACTGAACTAGTGGAAAACTACTGAAACGATAACTAATCCGTGGTGATAACAGCTCAGACGCCCAGTAAATCACTTTATCCTCTAAAACGCTTAGTGCGATGAGTAATCAAAGAGAGTTCCCATATGCAACTCAGAGATCCTTACTAGTGTATGCGTGAATGACGCTCTTGCCCCTTCCCCTTCCCTCCCCAACTAAGAAACGATGGCGACGATAATTCACAAGTCAACCGATGAGACCTTCGACCAAGTTGCTCTTCTCATTCAATTCACTGACAGTAAAAGTAGCAGTAAAATTTTTAAAGAACAAAAAGCATACAGCTTCACAACACCGCTGGGAATACTCTTGCGGTCTGCGTCTGCAAATAGTACTTTTAGTGCAAACTTTCTTCAGATCAAAAATTTTCAGATTTTGAATTTTTTCTCTTCCAATCATAAAAGATGCAAGAAATTTAGTGTAATCAGATCGCGAATATTTCTGAAAGAAAACACAATAAACCTGAATCAAAGTCCAGTAAATATGTGCATTCATCCCTTATTGTGAACTGAAAAACGATGATCTGCGTGTGAAGAAAAGAAGGAAATATCCGTTGCATGTAGATTAGAATCTAGCAGCCCATCTCTCCCACTCATTGACCTACCAGGTGAGCCACTTCAAAATGAATTCCTATACAAAGCTCGTCAGGCCAAATATTTAATAAAAATATTATTTTTACAACGATAACTGAATGAATAAAAGGAAAACGCTGAATATACGAAAGAAGAGATTGCCTGATCTAGTCAATGGTCTCTCAGGAATTTTAGAACATTTGATAACCTGCAAATAAATCTCACCTTATTCAGTGAAAAATCAATCCTTTGCTCAGTTGGTTCTCTGAACGTCACGACATCAGTCATATTCTATCAATTCGATGGAGGTCAATAATGGCTCAGATCGATCCCTAATAAAACCCCAGATAGCAAATTTTCAAGTTCAAAGATGCTCATGCACGCAAAGGCTTCTTGAGAAGATAAATAAGTGAAATGCAGTAAATCACGTAGAAGGGTAGTGATACGTCAAATAACATTCAAAATTAGAAATTTGCAATCACGAACAATTTCTTTTTCCCCACTTTATTAGCAACTCCCTTGCGACCAGACATCACATGCGAGAATGAGTACCACCTTTATGTCCCCCCTCCACCCCTCCCAGAAAAAACAACATGCATCCCACTCACCGGGTGCCTCACCCCTTCCTACAACCCTCCCTCCCCCTTTCCCTTCGGAAGTGCACAACCAGTGACAGCAGTCGAGCCAGACTTTCAACGTCAACTTTCTTTATGCTCAATAATTTCTTCATTAAACTCGACGTTGTTTCTTTATGGCTAACGATGGTTTCTCTAGATGAGAAAAAGTTGCTCTTTTGGAGCTGAACCTGATCCAGGCAAAATGTGATGCCCCTTCGTGTTCTCGACCACCTTCAAGAAACTCCAACAACTTACAGAATGCACCTCATGCACGCAAACTGGATTATAACACTAATCCCCTTTAGTGCTGCTATTAATGTAAAGCAAACATTTCTAAATTTTGCACAAATTCATTTAGATATGACATGTTTTAACCAAACTCCCACCTATATAACGAAGCAAAGACGAGCCCTTCACAAGCGACATTTCAGGATGAAAAGTCGGGATTTTGATGACATCATTTACTTTGAATTTCGCTAGGACAACTAGCTAAGGAACATTAAAATACAAACAACCAACAAAACATAACTTTGCAATTATTCTTAGGAATAAAATACTGCAGTAAAGTGATTGCTCAGACGTATATAATGACGATTTAGGATATGTTGGAATTCAACGCTGAAAAACAATGAACATTTGTACTGTGCTCTAGCATAATAGAAAAAATCAAACCCTGCCACGCATAGAGGACAATGACCACCAATCAACTTGGAAGTTCGCGAAGTTGGGTCGACCATCTACAGATAAACAAACCAAAAATGGGAAATGTGGTTGTTTGAAGAAATGATCATGTATACCCTGTACATTTTCTCAAAAAGGAACAAAACACATTTTAAATGAGAACTGAACTTCACCTATGCAAACGAAGAAAGGTGAGAAATGAATCCGGTGAGTTATGAAAAGAGTACGAATTAATAGCAAGACGCTATAGCTTTGCAATTAATCCCACAAATAAGGTACCTAATGAATAAAATGAGTCATAATTTTCAGATTTACGACAATAAGATTGCAATTGCAGCAGATAATTTTACTTTCTAGAGGTCGGAAGGACAGATGTATTGGAAGCTAAGGAGGAAGCATCGCTGTGTTTGCTAATACCTTCCCTGTTCTTTCCTCCTTCCTTTTCTATCATCAGATCGGACGTCCAGGAGAAAATAAAGAAAGTAAACGAACCAATTCCTTATCCAGTCTACTTAATAGTCGCATAAGTTGGCCGCTTTTATGGATTCGATAGTCGACTATGCGATGCTGTTCGGTGAGCTCAACTTTGCGCATTCTACCGATCACGTCTTTCTTCACCTTCCTTTTACGTCTGATGCATGTCTTAAAGTGCTGCTATTATCGCGAAACGTTGATGCTTAAACAACCGAGAACATATCATGGAAGCTGATTCCGTCTCAGTTTCTTTGGAACCATATTGCCCTCGTCCCCACCCCTCCCTTCACCTCATTCCTAACTACCTCTTCCATTTCCGCCCCACGATTAAAAAAGCGGTTCCATAACAATTCTACCATTATGGAACTTTGCTACATTATATTCAAATGCTTAATAATCATTTGATAGATTCATAATGCATCAATAGATACCACTTCTAAAACAGCAATAAATCTTAATTCGATATCACTCTGGAGCAATTTGTATTTTACCTTACTGAAAAATTTTTTAACGGTAGCCTACACTCACTGCTTTCCTTTTGCAAAAAAAAAAAAAGAACATTGAAGCGAACAAATGAAAAGATAAAATTTGGGGATGTGGGGGGAGGGGGAAGTCTACTCGTGTTCAGCGCAAATTGGTTTTACTTCATTGCTCATTCAAGTTTTTTTCCTGTACGAAGTTCATGTATATCACTGAACTACCCTAGTACGAAACTTTTCATTTTTGCTTCGCTAACGTCAACTGTCTTTATTTTTCGACAGTGTCATATCGGGAGGAACTTCCATGCAGAACATGCCTGCTCCACGCCGAGGATCGATTGCACCGTTTTGAAGACAGCTTCCCTCTCTCCGTGAACAGCCGAGCACAGGAAGTTGCGAGCGTGGAACGAAGTAATGTCGCGGCTCTTTCCCCCTCGTGACTCAATGTTACCACGCTGTCCATCCACCATCAAGAGTGGTTTGGCTATGGACGGATTAGCTCTTGGCAATAATACGACGCGGCCCCCAGTTCCAGCCATCAAAATCAAAACCTAAGAAATTAATCTGCACAACTTCCAAAAGAAAACTAATTTCATAAAAGTATGAAGGCACTTTTAAACTCATAGATTGGAACTCTTTCGTGAAATGACCGATTCGCCTCAGTATTCATTAAGAAAAAATGGCAATGGAGCTCGCGTTGTATGCTCGAAACAACTCAGATGTTTTGCGCCTGTGCCCGAATTTTTGTGCATCACATCGCCCTAGGCCTCGTAAAGTTTGTTTTCAGAATTTACCAAGCACCGCTCCTTATTTACTACTCTAGCAGGTGACGGCACCTTTCACTAACATCCACAGGGTCCTGTCCCGAGCTTAACGATCAACCTTTCCAACCAACTAAATAACCTGCACTGCCTCTTTCTGTGTTTGTCCACGTTCCATCGGAGACGCATGTGTCCATTCCCTAAAGCTTTATTGTCAGCGAGTGATCTAGGTAACCGCAAAACATCAACCCCTCACAGTCCCTGGAGGAGCGTCCGATTCAATGCTTGAGCTTTACCATCCTTGCTGTTTCCGCTCTTTCTTTACAGTAGCATTGAGGCACTGTTTACGTGAGTAACAGAACATTCCACCAAGGAGTGCTAATGCCTCTGGCTTGTCTGTAAGATTTCCACACTTCAATCGCGCATTTGAAAGGGTCTTCAACTGTTAGCCCCTCAACCAGATGCTTACGTTTTCTTAGAACGATGCATCTACAGAGGGCTTTCGTTCATGTAGTCCGCATCGAGACAAATGCAACATCTGGTTGTTTCATTTTATTTTATTTCAACGTGTCGAAGTAGGAAAATACATAAAGATATGTGAGTGTGAATAACAAGAAGAAGCAAAACGTTCACGAAGATACAATTTTTGCAAGCAGATAATATGTGAGAGCAGCAATAATGCGTTAGTCAAAACTCAGCCGCACCTTAACAGTTGAAGGGGTATTCATACTCCCGACTTGCAGTGTATGGCAAAAATGAATAAGCCGATTATTCTATAGACATATTGTATTATGCTGTAGCATAACGCAGCGCAACACAATACAGTTTAATATAGTTAAAAATATAGTGAAATTGAAGAGGTGTAGAAAACACCGCCATCCATGAACGAAAAAAACAAACTGACTCACTGTTGAGCAGCCAGAAATGCGAAACACAAAGGCAACAGCACTCGGCCTGGTCCGGCGATCAGTAAAAACGACAATACGCAGTGTTATTCTCTTCCCAACCGTACAAATTATGCAAAGGCAGTAAAACAGGCATGAGTCACTTCGAATCACTTCGAACAAGTAAATCACTTCGAACAAGTACCTGTGTTTTGGCAATTTCATCAGCGACTTCTTCCCAACATTGCCCATTTATGTCAAAAATTAGCTTTGCGTATTACCACTGCTTCCTGCTTCTCCAGTACACGGAAACTCCTTCCCACATATACTGTGGTCTAGTTTTGAAAGGAGTTCCAACCTTGAGCATCACCATTGCTCTCTAGGGCCCCTTTTCACATGCATCTCAAAAAGATTGAAAGGGCATCGCGATATCTAATACTTGTCTTGCTAGTCTTTTATGGTTTGGAAAGAATTCGAGTCGCACATAAAAGAATCCTAAGTGTCTCTGGCTGTGGCTTTTCACTCGCCGCTTAGAAATGCTGAGCTCATTGCACAGAGAACGCTTGTTATGCAGGTTTCACCTGTGGTATCACGAATGATGATAGTGACGGTCCTCAAGGGTAGTTATAAGTTGTTGTATTTGTGTTGTCATCAACATGCTATCATTCCATCGATTTTTGCAGCAACGATTAATTTCATCATTGAATTCCTTCCATCTTCTATTCCTCTATTTACCAACAAATCTTTTGCCATTGTTCATCTCATGTGGTCCTGCCTGAGCAAACGGTGCATCGGCGACCAATGTCAATTGTCTGTCATTAAAAACTTGATATCATAAGGGAATTTTCTGCTTTCATCTCAGATTATGTTTGAATTTGATAGAGCTTTCAATGGCCTTCAAAATATGCCTAGACTCGTCTTTCAGATTTTGTCCATTTTGATATATTGTTAGGTTTGCTGCGACTTTTACCCTGAATGATTATAGCTGCGTCACTCGCTAAGAACGCACGTGCCCTCCCTGTCTCTCTCCCACCCACTCGTAAGTGGCTAAGTCTCCCCAAATCCATTTGGAAAATTGCGTGACTACTGCACTTTTTTGGTGGGGGAAGGGTTGGGGAAGGGGCGGAGGTCGATAGATTCGAACAGTTATGAAGACGAGCTCCACGCAAGTGCTCTTGTTAAGGTCACTCTCACTACTGCATGAAAAGCACTGTATGCATTTTATTTCCTGTTCAAAAATCTGTTTATTCACCAGATGGTCATGCCACTGAACGCTTTTGAAGATTTTCTCCACGGCATCGCCTCCTTTCCTTGTGAATTCCCTAATTTGAGTTTTCTTTGCTGCTTCGTTATCATCTCACATTCTTGCATCCTATGACGCTTTGGAAATTGACATGAAATTTAAGCCGCTGTGATTTTAACTTCAGCGTGGCTGAATCAGTGCACTTCCTACCTTCCCCTTACCTCAGACGAGGTCATAGCTTTGTGCATAGCCGCTAGCATGTTCCTTTGCGTACAGCCAGATTCTTCTTCTTGAGAAATTACTCACCTAAGCAAGTAGCTTCCTTTGAGCATGCCCTCAGCTATTCTATGCAGCCGTAAAATAAACACTGAACTATAACGAGCATAGGGAACCGGAAGCTAGTGATTGCAAGGCGTTTTAGAGGGTTGATGTTGATACACTTCTTTCGCAGCAATAATCAGCTTGTTCTGTTCTGTTCGGTTCTTCTATTCGGTTCTATAAACAGATCGCTCAGTTTTTCTGTAATCTCCATCCGTTCTTATTGGTTGCCTTTTGAAAAACTTCTTCATATTTGCGGGTTGAAAGAACAAATGTTTTTCTAGAGTGGTGGTTGTCAGAGGTTCCTTCATGTTCACCTCATGTGTCACGTCCGTCTTTCCGGTGAATAATCACTCTGGCTTGTCAATCCGTTGCCCCCACAGGCGTCTTCTGAAGTGATCCAAGGCCGCTTAGAGTGGACCATTTGGGTGCTTTCAACACTCCCACACTAATGCACCCACACTAGGTTTGCGGTTTGGTTTTAAATAAGGATATATAGATTACTGCACAGAGGTTTATATGACGGATACATGCTTCGTTCGCAGCCATAATCCGTTGCAAGTTTTGTGTTCTTTTTTGTTCTTTGTTCCACCTGTCCTTACCCATCAGAATCGGGGAAGGGTGGCTAAGCAGAAGGTTTATGCGCTCGGAACGGTAAAAGTGATTTTGGGACTGAATTTATGAAAAGGAGAATTACACAAGGAAAGAGAAACGCAATGGAGGTTGTTCATAGAGCGTGAATCCATTAAGGCTGATGGAGAAGTAGGAAATTATCCTGACACGACCGCCCTTGAAGTTGAATCAGCCTCATCGACGGAAATTCACATCCGCAAGTGAAAATATTCCAATGAAAGTGTTCAAAGAAGTTTTGGAAAGGAAGTGGGTTTGTGCGTTCGAGACGGCTGCATTGATTTTGTTGGTTAGAAGTTTCGCAGGTCGATTAGGAGCCGAAAGTTCACATTGGTGGCAGAATACGTCCCTCTTATGCCTCTCTTTTGGTGAAAAAAAAAGATCATACGTACACAGCTAGCCGATTTCAATGTCAAACCCTTCATGAGTATGATTCTTGAGTACAAGTTGAATAGATCTATTACTGCGCTAGAAATGATTAGGATGTGGTGATGCATTACCGTAAAATAATTAGAATCACGACTCATCCGGGGAGACTTGTTACTGCCGTGGTTGATACTGATGTTAACCGTGTTGACTGGCTCACTATGCTATTTCTTCAGTCCTTTCCTAAGATGATCTGCTAAGTAACTGCAGGAGATGCATTACTTCAGATAACTACCGATTATCTGCTGATTGGTGACCGGACACATTGTCTATAACAGTTCTTTTCGGTAGCTCTTCAGTCGCTAAGAATCGCATCATTGCTGACTGTTGCGTTCTGCTTGTCCAAAGGAGGTCATCCTCAACAGTCTTCAACAGTAGATGTTCCCATATTTTCGCTCTTATTGCTACGTCACCGTTCAAATGTAAGCGCTTGTTCGCGTGTACTTGTGTTACGATCTGTAAACGATAGATAAGTGAAACAATTGGTGCTTGAAGCAACGCACGCTACATGGATACGCAGTCTGAATCATAGTTTCGCGTTCTTATAAGTTAAGCAAGCTTGCCTGAAGGATATAACTTCCTCGATGTAATCGATACCTAAGGCAAGTGGTGTGGAGTTTTGTCGTTATTACCGACATTATGATCGCTACAATCGCAGTCACCTCCTTTGTCAGCTTTTGTCTTAATTCTTAAAGTCTGAAGAGCATTTCCGGTAGCAAGCGGCATTTTTTGTCACGGTAGGGCACTTTTCGTTAAAAATACAGTATATCTTCTCGCCTGCTAGTCACGCGCAGTCTAATGCGAACATCTCGGAACAATCCTTATCGTCTCATCTGTCGTACCTTTCCTGGGATACAACCTCCGAACAACACTGAGTCTCGTTTACCCTCCCATGTCTGCCGCTTTCGGATGCAGCAACGTGATCAGGCACAATGCAAGGGCATCAAGAAACCCGAAAGAGCAGGATAAAGCCCGGCGATCTTGCCTTCATTCGCGCACACACGTGATATCAGTCTTGGGTCTCAGGCAAAGTATCTCTTCAAACGAACTTCGAAGTGTTCGATTTGATCGCATCGAGCTGTGCCGAGGCCGCGAAGCCATTTCCTCTCCATGTTTATCATTGAGACAAGAGTAGTCCGAAGGCGAATAAGGAAAGAAGCGCAGGTGCGGTGATGCGAGTCATTTTTGCGCACCACAGCTACGAGCTGTTCAAACCGTGGGCAGACTCAATTCAGACCTACAAGGCTAATCGTAGATTACCCACACCTGGTCCCCTTCAGCCTTCTGAGCCTCAGTCTTCGATTACCGTCACCTTAATAGTTTTTCTAATGTCCCCCGATGGATGAGGGACATTTCGATTACATTTCGATCTTTTTCTCAAACTGTGTAATCGAATCAGCAAGTTTCTGCCTCGGAACAAGAGTATTAGACTTTAAAACACTAGTTTACTTTCCGAGTTTCTCTTTCTTTGATATAGCGTGGTTTCGTCCACGGATACCGTACTATTATACCATCGGTAATGCCCAAGAATGACCATGAAAAAAAAGAGAGTGATCTCTTCAGCCACTCCCTATTTTGAAGACTGCTTTCCCCAAACAGACAAGATACGAGTACGTAGTGTTTAACGCGGTAGCAAGGCTTAGCCCCTCGGTGCGCTCTACTAAGGGCTGTTAATGGACTAGTTGCACGGTAGAAGAGATGGTTGCTATCATGGACGAATCGTTGTCGCCCGACTTTTTACTGACGTTTCGTTGTTGTTGTTGTTTTTTTTTTTTCAGTACAATGAGCGCTGCATTGTCAATCGTGCATAAAAATTAATTGCAGTGGAAGAACAGCGCTGCAGACACGCTCGTTTGACACATCATCTCGTTGCCCGAAATGGATGTAGAAGGAAACGAGGATAACAGCACATTCGTTTACCTCACCAGTCGGCGTCCATGTTCATCTGCGTCCGACCTCGACCAGTGGATGGTCTTACCTGTTGTCTACGACAAAAGCGCTTTTGATCAGGTTTGAATGAAGTGTCATCTATGCAATTCTGCAACGCCCTAAGATCAAGTTAGAATGCAGGCTTGAAACATGAGAGATGCCCCGATCCTATCTCGTGGATTACTCCGCCTCTTTTTTAAAGTATGCTTTTGGCGACTTCACTTCTTTTGTAATTTTCTATATTTCCTCCTCTAGCGTCACTTCTCTCAATATTCCTATATGATTTGGCGAAAATTTCACCCATTGAAGTTAAATTTGAATTAACTGCATAATCTGTTTTTTCGCTGGACTTTGCGACAGATTTTCATCGCTACATTTTGCTCAACTAGTTTTGTTATGCTCAGTCGATACCATTAGAGTGACAGAAAACTGTGACTTTTCATCTCCACCAATTTTACTGCATCCCTCTGCTGTCTTCTTCGTAGCAACTGTTGGGTGCGGGAGCATAGCAATGGTTTTTAAGATGTTTTTTAGATATTTTTGCTGAGGGTAATGATAGTCCTCACCCAGCTTCGAAAGGGCCTTGCTGCCCGCTCATTCGCTGGAAACTAGATCTCCTTTGTACCACTCCCATCTTCCAACTATCCAAAAACCCTTGGAAGTTTTTGTAATGTCACTAACGCCTCTTCGGTACTAGCGTTCCGTTGGTTGCAAAGAACCAACATTACGAAGCAAAGTGTCACAAGCACATGACTGCGATCAAAGATGCAAAATATGTCGTGTGCGAAAAGAGCGTGAGGCACCGACTAGTGCACTGAATGCGCCAAATGTAGAGCTCCAAGTAGTAAATATGAGGTCAAAAGTATGAAGTGTGCATTTGTTTTACAACCACTTATAGAGTGGCATTGTGAAAAATCGTATAAGATGCCGTAGAGGTTACTTGTTTCTTTATCTTTGCTCTGGAATTTCTTCTTGTGAAACTCTTCCCTCATTCGCTTTTCTTACTTTATCGTGTGCCAAGGAAGCCCACCTTATAATGTTTATTGCAACCCCTGTGGTCTCGAAGCACTACGAAAACCCCACCCTCCTTTTTTATTGTTGGAAGGGTGAACCTGCCTTCTTGACTATCCCTGAGGGAGAAGCTAGACGATGGTCGCGATAACCCATGGGTTGCTTTCGCCAGCATTTGTCGTTCCGCTTTTTTGCCAAACGGTCGGATTTCCTATCTCATTTTTTCTGCTCTCATAGCCAAGAGGTCTGGACAGATGCTTCTCCCGGGCGTTCCCTCAAACAGTTTTGTGCCTCCCTTAATCGTGCTCATTCTTTCTTTTCCTCAAGCTTAATTGCTGATAGGCAGTGCAACATGAGGTAGTCATGGCGAATCTCACTAAGGCCTAAAATGTCCGAGTCTTGAAAGGCACTTCCTTCGCATAGTTCATTTACTTTAGAACTGCGACCTAACGACCAAAATGATTGAGTAGAAAGCTTTAAGAACATTGAAGTGGAGAGCTCTAAAAATTTAGAAAAAACGGTGCCCTTTGGTTGTGTCGCTAAGTTGATTGCCACACATCGTTACTTAACTCTCTCAGTTTAATCTCCCTCTTGCTATAAAAGTTTTCGACAAAATAGCTTAACTGTGGAGAGTGGTCTGGTTTGTTTGTGCGAGCTCCAAGCGAGTATCACGAGGATATCACATCATACATTGTTTGCAAATAATAATTCAGTGCAGCGTATTTTTCCGCGCTTTCTGAGTATTTCAGTGAGTGGCAGTGCAAGAAGATGCAGGAATGGAGCCTCTCGTAAGCGAGATCTGAACTTTTCCAAAGCATTAAAGAGGTTGAACCCTTGCTCGTGGATACAACACTTCTCAAATGTGTGGTGAGAATAAAGGCAAAGGTGTGCGATTAGGTGAAAACAAAGGAGTTTCAAGAAGGCAACAGCTGAAGATTTGCATCAGTAAACGGCGTATACTTAACCAAACACAAGGAAAAAGTGAATGAGCAAAAGAGTAGCACGCCACCCTCAGCACACCAACTGTTGCGCTGCTTATCACCTTGGGACCAGTTGTATAATCATAGATTGTTCAACTGCAGTGCAACAGCTTTGAAGGGGGTTGGGTTCGAATATACGGTGGCCGTAAAACTAGTTCGTGCTTCACTGTGTCAGCTGTAGTTCAGCTCGGACAACAACTTTTTCCTCCGCCTAGTTGATCACAGTAAGATAAAGAATGAAAAAAGTGTGGTTCAAGGTACATTGTTCATCGTATGAAATCCGTCTGGTTAGGTGAATCTGTGAGTATGTTTCATCAGTTTCAGTTCTGTCCACTAACGATCTAAATGGGGATTTTGTTATCTGTAGAAGCAAATCCGTTGAGAAATATAATGTCGTCGTCAATTCAGACATCTGAGAGCAGCAGCCCTGCGATTTTCCTCTTGGCACATGTTCCCACTCTCAAAGAGATGATCTTCACCCATGATGTGCATGAGATCTTGGCAAGAAAACGCCTCGACGATCGAGCCGCAAACAACGAAGTAAGAATCATTCC
>QEWY01003893.1:0-23787 GCA_006503575.1 Baylisascaris schroederi
TTTATAACGCATTATAGTTTTATAAGAGAAAAACGATTGTATTGGTGAATATATAAGAAAAAAAAATAAATATAAGAAAATTCTTGATCACGTTATATGCCACTTCAGAAAACATTTGATCGTTTGTAATCCTCTTGAAGATTTTCTTCCTCGCAGTAATCCTTACCTGATTCTGCATAGTTGACTTCGATTAGTCGTGTGGGCGAATTGCGAGTTTATGATCTGTGAATTTCACCAATCGTTGTGCTTTCAGTTGCACTTTGTGTGGTCACTAACAATTGAAGATTAGATGCCCATTAGGCAACATAACTATCACCCCTCAGGCAAACGATATGTGCTTAATTGAGGGGGTACGGTTATGTTGTTGCCGATCTCAATCAGAATCAGTCGTTGTAGTGAATTATACTTCATCCGCTCGGCTGCGCTCAACTTTTGTTGTCGAATATGGTGAGGGAGCTTATGTTTCGCTTATTTATGTATACGTTTATAGCTGTTTTGGTATCAGATCTTAGTCACGTTTCTACATTGAAGATCCAATGTTTCATAAGGATTCATAACAAATCAATTGTCGTATATAACCGTTACTCAATTTATAGGTCGTTTATTGATGGAAATGTTTTTGTGTAATTCTATTGCTACATTCCTAGTAATTTTTCTGCTAGGCATTTTAGTTATGTGATAGCAGTTCCTTTCTTGACTCTAGTAAGATTATAAGCTCTCGAAATATCGTTGATGAGAGTATTGCTGCAAATTTTTTTTTAGATGTGGTCGCTACTGCTTGCCAATCGACTTTTCGTTAGTGGTAAACAGCAAAGCACAACTTTGTGTTTTCCTTTTTTTGATCAGTTGAAAACAACCACAATATTTGTTAACTTGTCTGTCATTTCTGACTGTCCGTATGCAAATAGTTGTGAGGTGTGTATCGTCGCCTAAAATTTTCTATTACATCATGCCGAGAACTTTTGATTTTCAATCTAGTGGCACTTAAAGGTTAAGCGCTAGAATTAGTGGTATTATCGGATCCACACTGTGGATTCATTGATATTTCCGGCTATAAAACGAAATATTAAGTGCGCCCCACCAATAGGTGGTCTTCTATAAATTTTGATTAATGCGATGCATGCGTTCGTTGAAAGAATACTGTACGTTAATTTCCGTATAGATTGCAGGTTATTACATAAGTCGTCCATTTTATATGCGTATGGACCGAGTTTTGCAGCATTATATCAGGTACGTGCTCTTGCTTCGTCCTATTCATTCAAGTGGTTTTCGAGTGTAAAAGGGTTTTCGTGCTTGCTTGTAGCACTCTTTTATGTAGGATAGGTACTAAATTCATTATGTGGACTTATTTTTGTACCTTCGGTGACAGCTGTTCATTTTGTGAATTGTAGTGTAGTAATGGACGAGTATTTTCGAGGCTTCAAATATTAATGCACCTATTTGCACGGCATCTTGTTTACTTTTAGACGAACAACGATCTCTTATAGAAGAGTGGCTTATGTAAATGGGAGGCGTGAATAGTGCTGTTTATTATAGGTCGGAAAAGGGGGGAAGAAAAGGATGATGCGTTGCACAGGAAGGAGTTGAGTTTGCTTCTGGTAGGTAAGAGTACGCGGGCTGATAGAGAGATGAGTGGGCAGTGCGATGGGAGCGTAGAAGCGCAATGCGCTCATGTAATTAATGATTGTTGTTTCGAGGGGATTGTCCTCTACACATGAAACAACCTGAAGATTCCCTCCTATGCAACGCATTCTATTTATTTTTGCTCTATTATTTACATTCTATTACATTCTATTGACCCTCTTCTTCATCCCCTTTTTCGAGCTATAATAAACAGTAGTGGTTCGTTTCAAAAGTAAATAGAATGCCGTACAAATAGGTGCATTAGCATTTGAAGTGTCGAAAACACTCGTCGATTATTATAGTGTAATTTAAATCAAAACTACGACCATAAGTACAGAATAATTGGAGCACATTCGGTTGTTGCAAAATTGGTGTAAATACAGCAACACTATACTGTTTTTGAGAAAGAAGTGCAAGCAAAACACTATATCATAAATTCTGCTATAATGAAATCGCTGCTGAATAGTGATCTCCGAAAAAAAGGTGTTTTTTGAAGGGAACGCATGTTTATATTTATCGATAAGCTGCTCTACTTCACAACCTCAATTCTTTCTATAAGAATGCCACATCGAAAAAACTTGCATTCCAATTTTTGATGTTTCGCATTGAGGCACTTTTGCCATCATTTGGGATGCATTCTTATTCACTTCTGTCATTACCCCTCCATATCACTGCTTTTTGATTTGATGGGATTGTGTGTACTTGTTGCGTTCCACTTAAAGGTAGTGCATTTTCACTTGTGATGTCACATATTGCAGTGCTCTTCTTCTAGATTTGTGTTGTGTATATTGCAATGTCTACCGTAGTGCATTTCGATGACAAACTGCTGTGCCTGAATTGTTGTGTGCTAAATTGCTTAGATGTGAAAGAATGCACTTTCAGAACACTCATCTCGGGCATTCGAGGAATTCTTGCATTTCCTGGGCAACCGGTGCGTTTGAAGAGCCTTGATCAGTAGACGCGTCACGATGAACGCGATATAGTGAGTGACAGATCATTGCTTCTTTCAAAACGTTCGCTCATTCCCCATCCAGTGGCTCGTTCATATTTCTTCTGCCTTTTTTGTCCTCTCTTAGTTATCGATGCTTCAAGTCGGCTTTCGAAGCTTTCGCGTTGCTTAGTCTGCATCCGGTACTCGTCTTTTCTACCCTTCAAATGATACCCATTTACTTCCCTGTCCTCTTAAAGTTCAATTTACTACGCCGGAAGGCATTTTACAGGGTTATTTATAAATCGTTTGCATAACGGTTTAGCTGTTTTTTTTTCGAGTTGAGTCGGCAAGCTTTATTGTTTATCGTCTTTCTTTGATTTTTTGTTGTTTAGGTTTAATTAAAAATCTTTTTAGAATATTATCGGCCATCAAGAACTGTGAGCTCTTCGTCTATAAGGAAACATTGGCGCGGATGGCTGAGGAGGGCGAGGAAACTGCAGGTCGTATGGCACCATCTTTTATTATGGTTCGTTTCTTTATTGCCTATAATTGGTTTTTTTTTACTTGAGGTACTCTAAATTAATGGCTGGAAGAGAAAGCATCCGTCGGGTTGGACTTCCTCTCTTTTATACTTCTAGCGTGGTTTTTAAAAGGTTTTTATTAATTATTAGGCGCAGTTTTCTTTCGTTTAAACAATCGGAATTGATTCTGCTTTTTCCTTTGCATTCACCTACCAGAAATTTTGCATAGAGTTGCAACATTGCCATCTCTTTCACTCAGAAATTCTAGATGCATTTGTATTTAATAAGCAGCTGTGCAGCAGGTTTTTTTTAAGTGATTGAGCCGATATACAGAACTATCCTGCTACAATAATTTCACTATTCTATTCATTGTGTTTTTCTTTCGCCGCCGTGATTGAAGCAAGAGGGATAAGTTGTTGAATTCAAAGGTTAAGCGGTATCCAGATTGGCGTCTCCTTTCTTTAAAAGGAGGATGCCCTCCCCGCATCATGTTCTTATCGGATGACCATGTGATAAAAACTGGAAAAATTACTTACTAAAACACTTCGAGGAAAATTTCTTCGGTTGTTTCACACTCTCAAAATACATCGCCTATTGTTTAGTTATGACCAAGAGGTGGTTGTTGTATTGTATGTGGATTACATAGACCAAAGGGAAGCTACGAAGTTTTCATCAAAGGGAAGCAATGAAATGCTTCATGCAGTTTTGGATATTGCAACTTTTATGAAAAATTCTGAGATTTTTCTAATGTTTTCACAAATGAAATACCTCTTTCTTGACTTACTTGGTTTTACTAAAAGTGTACCTCTATGAATTGCTTGCTTGGATCAACAGGAAGTTTCTTCCTGATGCATTGATTCGAGAGGGATCAGTGATTTGCGTTTTATGCGTCTTCATAAGTTTTGTTCTGCAACTCATCGGTTGTAGCAGTTCTATAACCGAAGGGTTTAAATCACTGTCTGATGACATTGATATTAGCACCGCCATACTGCATTTTTATCATGTTTTCCCATATGTAACTGGGTTCTCCATAAAAGATAGAAAAATTTTCTTTGCAATGTGGCATTTAATTGGGCTTTCAATTGAATCATCTATTTAGCCATCCTTTTGCAAAACGTTGCTTCCATAAAAAGCCTGCAGTCATCCTTTATGAATAAACTGGAATATTTTTTGTTGTCAGGAAAAATGTAATTCGGGAAAATATTTGACACCAAAGGAAACATTAATTTTGCTTTCAAAGTCAGCGTCACTCATTCTGCCTCGAGGAGGAAACACATTTTTGGTGAAGAAAAAATTCATTTTAGTCGACCTTATTGTCTTGACTTCATTTCTGAAGCTGTTATTGTTCTATTTTTTATCATTTTAATTTAATTCACTAAACTTGAATTTTTGTTAACTTTAATTCTTTTTCAAAAGTATATGCCTGAAAAAAATATCTGTCGTTTTCTTTATAAAGGAGCCGTGAACCTAAGCCTAAACCTAAATTTTTTGAATATAAGGCATTTCTTCTTTGGTCGTTCCATTCTCTTCTTCATTTATTGAAGTAACATTTCCGTGGAATTGTTCACTCAAGTGAAAGGTTGTTGATGGTGTCGTCTTTTGAAATTTGCTTACATTTGAATTCTTTTGATACTTCATAGTTTTCGTTATTCACATCCAGGTTGGAATTTATAAACACTTAGCTGTGAAGAAATTTAGTTTATCTCTATTTTATGCTTGAGAGGTTTGTCGCTTCTTTTACGTTACGGCGTTTATTTTTTTTTTTGAGCGCTTTCGCTTTGCTCTTTTTTTTGCTATTGGGAAGTGCATAACAATTTGCTTTAGTGGTCATAATTCGTCAAAATTGCCACTGGTTCGAGGGAATGAAACGCAAACTGCAACAGCATCGGACACCGAACTGGTCACTTCAGCCAGAATTAAGCAGTTGAGCTATGTGGTCGCTGTTCCTTCTAATCAGTCTTGTTTTGCTTTATGTGACGTATTTTTGTGGTATTTTGCAGCTATTGGTTCAACTGTGCTTCATTTATTTTGCTTGCTTTAGCTATAAATTTGTGTTCGATATTGGTGGGAGATCTATGTTCGTTTCTAACATTTGTTATAATGATACACTTCTGTGACTTCCTTTAGAGTAGTTTGTTGTTTAGAGGCAATCCTCATTGCGGTAAAGGAAATCTGATAGCCAGGTTGGAAGAAATTTAACAGACTGGAACCATGGAAAGCAGTTCAGCTGAAGAGTCTCCAGCGAAAATATAGAGAAGCTGCTTGCAGAAGGGTCTGTGGAGAGAGAGAGAGGTTTATACGGTAAACTCGGATAAGAAAAATGAGGTTGCGGTTCAGTGCACACGTCGCTGCAAAGCGATGAAGATGGAATCAGGTGAAAAAGTTGGGAAGCAATTTGTGAGTAAAATCTTATCAGGGGACCATTTGGATGTGGTGAAAGAGCGTAACGAGAAAGTGGAGCAGCTGTTTACTCCTCATTGGGAGATGTCCATGACAGTGCTTGCTGACGGATGGGGAGAGAGGACGGCAGGGAAGGGAAGGCTATTGCTTTCAGTGCATGTTGGTTCAGAATAGGTCACCGTATTTGTAATGTTCAAGGTGGATCGGTCAACCGGCAATTCAGTCAGGGTAACTTACAAGTATTTACACAAATAAATAGGGAATTTCTTGTGATGGTTTTTGTGAGTTTTATATAAACGACTTTTCATGGTTAAATGACGAAGGTATACAGTTAATAAATCGTACGAGCCGATGATAAGGATGACAGTAATGGTTGCATGCCTTGAGTCCCCAAAAGATTCGTAACTTGAAGGCAGGGGACATCCGTGAATTGTTACCTTTTCCACAGTCGGAGCAAGTCTAGTCTCAGCATGTGTCACCCTTCTTAAAAGATTCTTTCTTAAGCACACTGGTAGTTCTTTGCTGAAATGATTTCATATATGAATTGTTTATAGAGAACAACCTTCACCAGCGGGAAGTGGTGTTCGAAGGACGTTTAAGGCAGTACGTATGGATATTGATTTGAATAAGCCATTAGGAGATGAGGAATTGAAGAAGAAGGAAGAGAAAGCAAAAGGTAGTTTTTAATGTTTTTGGCTACATGATGAGCGAGAAACGTGGCAAATTTTGATGGTATGGTAAGTTGTTTGTGATTACAAAAAGTGCATAGCGGACTTTGAGGGACTTTTGCAAAGCTTACCAAAAAACACAGGATTGCCAAAAAAGATGCTGAAGGACCTCGGGCTTTGAAGGATCTACGCAAGGCTTGCCGAAAGAGGCAGCAGAACACAAACTTTTTGTTGGATTTTCTTCTTAGCGAGAAACCTTTATTAAGGAGCTTTGGATGTTTGGTAATTCTTTTCCAATTTGGAACAAATGTCATTGTCGTTGACAAGAATAGCGAGTTGCATTTGCTATGGATATCCCTCGTTGTATGGAAAGGTAATATGCACATAAAAACGTTTGTTTTGTATGGATGGGAGGGAGGCTTTTAGTGAAATTTTTTACTGTTAAAGACATTTTTTAAAATTGTTACGGTACAAATAATAGGAAGCTTGAGTAGCGTTCTAGATGATCTGTTGATCATCTCTCAAAGTGTTAATAATTACTATAGAGGAACATGTCTTTACTGGAATTAACATATTTGAATGCAGACAAGTAGGAGTTTTGATTTCAACTCTGATAGGGAGCAGATGAAGTGCTAAGGTGGATTTGTGGTGGGCGATGAGGTAAAAAACGTGTCGTTAGAGTGGTGGCGAGGGTGCCGCCTACTGCGTTCAGCGTTTCCTTCGATACAACTGGGGATGGGAAGGCGAATCTTTCGCTACAGGATGCGGCCAGGAAAAGTACAACCAGGTATGTTGCTGCTCATAAAGTGATTGCGAAATCCTGGTTTTTTTACTCAGCTTACACTTACTTAAAGAGATATCGTTTTGCCATGTTCTTCATCGCTGCGTTGGCTTCTTTGACTCCATGACCGCCACGATAAATAGTCTTATGTTTAACAAAGTTAGGGCACCAAAAGTAAGCAAGTGCGATGTGGTTATTTCTGAATTTGGGTTCCTTTGACTAGTTCATCATTTGCATCGTATATCGCCTAGACGACGGTCGCGGAGAGGTGGAGGAGGAGAATGGGGATAGTCCTGAAATTGGTAGAGGATTTGTTGGACCGATCGGATCGCTTGAGGTGTAATGCCGAGTATATCGAATGGTCTAATATTCGCCATTTGGTCATGGTACTGGCTGATCTGTTAAAGGGCATATCGCATAAGCTCATCTGATATGTTTCTCATTTATTTTAACAGAAATCGTGTGGTGTTATGGCAATATCATGTTTTATAAGAATATGATTAGGTTTGATGGCAGTAGTTGATAGGAATGGAGTAACATTTGAAGGCGTTTACTGCGTCGAAGTGCACCCTCATCTGCAACGACACTCGCATCGATGACGGCTGCAGGTTTGGCCGAAGCAGTATCTGCTAAGCAAGGTATCTTTTTTTTATTCAGCTCGATAATGAGCTCCGTTTATGTGTTTCTTTTATTTCCGAAAAATTCGATTGTTTTTTTTTTTCATCCGCAAAAAGGTCAGAGAAGATTGAGCAAAGCAGTGATCTGTGATTTTTCCGTTTGCNTCTTAAATCCTTGCTTTGGTCACCTCAGACAGTAGGATGATCCTCTCCCTGTAACAGGGATCAACCGAGACGTCAAAGTTCCTGCTTGGCTATGGCCTTTTCGATTCAGTCTCCAGTTAAACTATCGATAATCCTAGTGTTGAGTGGTAAGCTGGCCACCAGAACAAGGAACCAAGTACTTCAACGTAGTACGCAATATAGTGTTACTGGATCAAACTTAACCAAGCATAAGTTATTGCTGAGGTTATCAACATAAAACGAGGGTCTAGCAAAATCGAGGAACTGTTATTAACGCGGATAGCGCTATAGTTTTGTGGATCGCCGACGGATGAGTGAGCGACAAAAGCAGCAGCTGACATGTTAGCAGCGATGACTGCATGTAGTTGCGAAGCGTTAAGTAGAGATTGAAGCATTCCATGTAGTCTCATAAACAATTACAATGTGATGGTCGCACTCCGATGTCACAGCTGTAGTGCCTCACCCAGAAACTTACAACGTTGCGAGCCTGATGATGGTAGACCTCATCAACACTCTCCTTCTCTCCTTCATATAATGGGGTACTGTTCTGAGTGTAGATCATTTTTGGCCCAAGAATGTGGCTTTTATCCAACTTCTACTCATTGGCGCTTCCTGGTGACATGGAGCTAGCACTACTCTTCCTCAGTGGCATCGTCTTCCACTTAATCGAAGTGACGGCATCAGAAGAGTTGTTCATAGACCTTGATTCGACCGAAGGATTTTTTTTTCAATTTTTGCGGTATCCATCAGCCTATATTTAGACCTTTCAAGGCTTTTGAACTACATCATGATGGAGGCATGGGAACATCCGAGTTCTTGACCAAAAAGCGAGTTGTTGGGCTTTGTGGGGTCATGCGACTCGTCAAGATTCGTTGCGAAGGTTTTACTCTTCAAGGCTTATCGGCAATTTCATAATTGCCCTGAGGAGAGCGACAGAACCAATTCGCCATATGCGTTCACCAAAGGCATCCTTCTCTAATACACATAGAGCAAATGTTGCAATACGTTTTTGCAGCAAAAGCTGCAATTCGAATACAAAAGTGGAACATAGTGTATCGCTTCATGACAAACCTATAGCATTTTAAATGAAAATGCTCAATAGTTTCATTAAAACGTAATAATACAGGTGGTTCTGCTTCATTGTAGACTGCAGTGGATGATGGAGCAAGGGGATCTAATTTTACCGCACGTTATAGGTTTATTTAGAAGTGGTTTTGAAGAGAATACCAATTACTCGTTTAATTGAACATGAGAGAGAGTAAAATAAGCTTTAGGAGAATAAAAAATAGACGCAGTGCTTATTCTGAATTATTGATATTCCACTTGAAGGTGTCAAGTAGTATGATAGAACGAAATTTATAATTGTGAAATTGCTCTCTAATACCTAACTGTTAAGGTTGCATACGACAGTTTAATTAGATATCGCTTGCAATGAGTCAGGCAGATTGTACTTAGCCAATTGAAAAGTGCTTAGACCTATAAATCTAAGCTTATTATTATATTGTTATTTTTGTTTGATTAACGTGTTATTTGTGGGTGTTTTCTTTGAACACTCTAATTACTAACAGAGACTGCAGATGCCGCAGCGAAACGTCAGATTATTTTTGTTATTGTTGTTGCCCGTTGACTTTTCAACTAGATTTCTATTTATTTCTTCAAATATTTCACCTATTGTTTGTTGGGTGCATCTGGGATTTTAATGTCAGAATTGTATGCATATGTGTGTCGTATTTCTGCATTCTGCATGAATAGGTGCCGGTTGGAATGAGGGCATTGCAAATCTGCGCTAAAATGAGTTCACAGTACAAAAGTGGATGAAATCATATCCTCCAGGGAAGTGATGCTGCATTCAGTAATGCATTGGGATTGGTGATGAAGAGCACTAGCAGAATATTGGCTTCTAGGCTTATGGTCAAGAGGGCTGATGCGTTTTTCAATAACGAATTTATAGCACATTTTTTGTGCTGTTTTTTTAATGTTTGTGAACGAACTGTAGCAGTGCAAGGAATGATTTTGGATTGCATGTTTGCCTTGCAGCAAGAAACTCAAATTTCGTGAGGTATCGACTCGATGTGTGTGCAATTCTAATTTAATGTGTTTATAGTTGCTAGCTTTTTCTTATGCTCCTAAGGGCTCTTGGGCATGCATAAAACCTCATATAATCGTCGTATTCCATCGCATGTGGGCTAATCTTGTCTGCTAACAGCTTCCTAGTACATTGAATTTAGATGTTAAAAGCAAAACTTGTCCTCATATCTGTCAATTCCAATGTCGAGTAGGAGAAGGTCAATGCCTTTTTTTATAATTTGCCTTGTATACAGGGTTAACTTAAGAAGCACGGAATGTGCAGTAGAATGTTGTTGTAGCACAAACGTTATATGTGAATGCTTCATAGAGCGTTATTTTGGTGTTTATAATATGGGTCGAACGTGTTGAAAACATAACATGACGTTCATATTTGTAAAAAGTGTCCTTTCAATATTGAACTTCTCATTGCTCCTTTTTTTTTCCTCTAAATAACCTTAAATTTTAATAGAAGTCTGCGTATGTATTTATTCTTCTTTATAAAATCTTAAAAAAATGGAATAAAGGGTCGCAAATTTTTTCTGCATTTGGGGGATTTTCATTTTTATTGTTGAGATTTTTTTAGGAAAAAACAGCAAAATGTTTTTAATTTTAGCCGAAATATTTCTCAAAAAGATTTTCTGTTTTTTTTGTAAAAACTTGTGCATTTATATGTTTTATAGGCTTTGATAAGTTTGCATTTTGCAAAACGTAAAGAACTGCCATAATATGGCAGTTCTTTATGTCTGCGTGTCGGAGAGCTTCAGCTGAGTAGCTAATGGTGTTAAAATTGAAAATTTGGTTGTTTTTTTTAAATGTAGGTTCTGGGTTGTTGGACTGCGATTCAACTTTTGAAGTGATCCATTAAAATCAGGAAATGGCTTGAAAACTTTAGGTGACTTGCATTGGTTTTTGAGTAGGATAGGCTGGATTTTTGTCTGGGCTAAATTTTGCACAGTCGGGTGTCACAAGTGTGAAAGCGTGCCGCAAGGATTTGTACGATAAGCGCTTCCGCATTCCCACTGAAGTTGTCATTGAGTAATAAAACACGTGGAACAATAACTTCATAATTTACTTGAGTTGGCGACTCACAGAGGATTTTTTGTGGCCCGACTCATGTAGAAGACCGACTGAAGTTAAGTATAAATCTTTTTCATCTTTGAATATTTGTAAATATTTTCGTGGTTCGACTACAAGCGTGAAAGGTTTTTTGGAAGGTCGTTCATTCAGAAGCATACATCCTAGCCATGTAACTCCATAGATTTTGCCCAGATAGAAACTTTGGGGCAGGAAAGAACACACGTGAAACGGTGAAGTCATAGTTCGTTTCACAATTGCAAATTTACAAGGCGTGTAAAAACAAATCTTTCTTAGGTGTATGATGGCGCTGGGGCCAGTTAAGACAATGATGCCCAATTGCGCATGTTTTATCATTTGTCGGTGATTCATAAAAATGCTTGCTTTGGTGGGCGGATTTGCTAAAAAGCGCATATCGTGCCAGCTGCCGTGACATGCTTTCTCACTTTTTTCGCTTTTGTTTCGAAATTTGAAGTTTTCCGCAGTTCTGTCTTCATTGGGCCAACACCTTTTTCCCTCTCCATTCAATTCCTTCATTAGTGGATCCACAAATGATGTTAAAGGTGGAGTTGTGTAGGGATTTCTGTTCTATACAGGTATTTTATTTCTGTTCTTTCTCTTCTGAACATTCTTGCATTTTGATTGTAACACGGGACTTTCGCAGCGAGAGTAATGAGGAGTGAAGGGTTGGTTATACGCAATGCGTGGAGCGCCCTATTTTCACATGTGGATCTAAATTTCGCTGCAATCTAAAAAACGAAACTAACGAGCACACCTTGCTGACGGTCGGGGAGGGAGACAGGAAAGCATGAGGATTCATATTAACATAAGGATGTAGTAAAGAAGCCAATGAAAGCCTGGCGCACACGAGAATCATTCTCCAAGGAAGTGGAAAGCATCGCTGGAGGAAAGGGAGGACCCTGGAATACCTGTTCTTTCGCAACTGCTCATCTGCGATGGTCAGAGCGGTGAAGAGTGCATACTCCGGCATTCCCCAAAATGACCTCTTTTCTGCATGTTTGTCGTTTTAATATTCTCCTTGCTTGAATTGGTCATCGGAGTAATAGGTCACGCTGGACACTGGAGAGATCGTTTTCCATCCTGTACTGTGCCCAGTACAGTAGATCGATGCGCTGTTTATTAATGCGATAAAAGCAAAATATTTTTGCAAAAATTGGAGTCTGGATGGGCGGTGTGTGCCCGTTGCATGGCATGTGGCAAACAGTGAGAATTATTAGTTTATTAAATATGCATCCAATGTCGTTATCTTATTTCCAGACGCGGTGATGGAGGCCGATTCTCGATGCGTACAGCTTCAAGTGGGGGTCCTTCATCACGTGGTCATCCTGCCAGCCGCAATGATATCAAAACACCGTTCCGTGTTGGAGGCAGCAGCAGAGTACCTAGGGTGCTATTGTTTTTTTTTTCTTTTGCAATATTGGTGACAGCTTTAGGGGATTGTATTTTAAATTGGTAATAGTAGGAATAGGTTTATTGTATTTTATTTCGTTTCTCTCAATGCATTTATTCGCTCACAAAATGTCTCGGCGTTATTGGCATCGAATCATACAATATTGCACAAAAAAAGAACAAGAGAAGCAATCACACTCGTAAGCCGTATAGTCATAGCAACCAATTATTAGAGGATATGAAAAGCAGAAATAAAATATCAAGTCTCTATCATACAAATTACTGGATGGAAGTGGGATTAAATTATGGTCACAGATTCTAATTTGGGTCTCTCGAGATGTTTTTTTTTGGAATGCTACAGAGATTGATTGGAATTGCTGGCTTGACCACTGTAGGTAGTAGTAAACTTTACGGTTTAGTAATTCCGTAGTGAGGTTTTGGTCTTATCAGATGAATATGTGAATAGCTTAGCTTAAAGCTTGATTGGGATATGCGAGAGAGGAGCACGGATGGGAATTCTCGCTAAACCTGGAGCCATTTAGCTTGGAGCCAGACCTGGAACTTGATATGACTTGAAGTGAAATTTCTAAAATTTGATGTGATGAATAACCCATTCGATGAGTCTTTAGCTGTAATTCAAAGGAACGGTTTAATTTTGTTATAGAATGTGCGAATTGTATGTTATTCCTCGTTAGATGTTACTTGCATGATGGCATCCTACACTGAGTTGGGAGGTCAGAATGTAGAGAGGTGATAGGCAAAAGTCAGCACTTTAAGTCCGGTCAATAAATTTGTCAGTGATTGCCGACGGTTGATTTTTAATACTGTAGTTTTGTTTTTGAACAGAATATACGGAGGCACTAATTGAGGCACGAAAAATTCCAGTTGGTGTTCTCGGTGAACACTATATGCTCTTATGTGAAAACGTATAGGATAACAAACGACGGTTTGATTTATCGGGGTATCGGTACATCGGGTGGACAAAACAAGAGTGCAGAGATGACCGCGTGGTTAAGCCGAAAAGATTATAATCGGATGAAGGCTGCAGCCGAAGCTCGCAAACTCAACAGCTGAAAGCTCGGTAAGTTCCTTTGATTTTTCCTGTTATTTTGGTTGTTTCGTCCAAATGTTATCGCCTTGCAATGACTATCACATGGGAAATAGGTAGCACTTCACATGGGAAACAGGTAACACTAATATTTGCGACTTCATCGCAAATTTTGAGAATAGATGTGCTCACTCTCATACGTGTCTTGTGGTTTGGTACTTTTTAGAAACGATCTTAAGCATCGTAAGTAACGTGTGACGGGCTTTTTTGAAACGTTTGCTACCTGTTTTTATCCATTCTATCTCTACTCGAAAGGCGAGTTCTTCAGTTTGTTTTTCAGGCTTAAGGTGTAAAGAATGAATTCCAAACGAGTTGTGCAAAGCTAGCTATTTTTATATCTCACTTCCATTGATTTACTCTTTAAGTAGGTGTAAAAACATGCAAGCTGTCTAGTAATCTTGTATTATTTCTAGCGTGTTTTCTAAAGATGCTGTATCTCACTCCTATTTTGTCTACCATTTATGTAAAATTCTGCCAGCGAGCATGAATTTAAGTTATGAGAAGAGATGATGCAGGTGAGAACGGTAATTACAGAAATATAAGAGGTAGGGGATTTGAATTGTCCAGCTCACTTTTGCTTATGTGAAAGGAGTCATTCAAAGGAAAACGGGCCAAGGCGCAAATTAGCCGTAGGCCTTAATGGCATTATGCATATTGTTCGATCTTTCTTTTTACTGTCCTGGGTTTTTAATAAATTTAGATAAGGTCTTGAGTTATAGTCAGGTGCTTTCATCTTGCCCAGACTCGGATGCTTATTGTCTTAGTTCGAAAAGTTGAAATCGACCCTAGACGTCCTCGAGTGGAGCTTTTAGAATCCTTAGACTCCGTTTCTTTCTCTTCGATATTTATGAGTAATAAATCATTCGGGCAGAGGTCTTCTAATGTGATGTGGGAGGCATCGGAATGTTTGTTTTAGTCTGCGAGTTGCTTTTTGATGTACTAATGAGTGAAACAACTTCCTTCCTGACAGTTTGATAGGTGGTGATTGTGTTCATGATATTAACAGGTAGTTTCCGTCTCACCTGTACATTCATTTGCGATTCTTTTCGAAGTTGTTGCTTTAAGCAGATCTTTTTGCAATGCTCCTAACACTCAATATACAATTAACATATAAAGCTTGCATTATATTAATTATTTGCGTTACTTTAGCCTACAAGGTATCACTGACGATTGCCCAACATATCGCGTTGAGTAAATTTTATGTTTCATACATTCATTGTTGCAAACGCTGTTTTGTTGTCTTTACTCTGTGCCACCTGAAACGAGCGAGGATCTAGATGCCAAAATTCTTGTTTGAAATGAAGTCACTTCTACGGTCGCCTCAAGGACTTCCTGTTTAAAGTTTTATTTGTAGAGTTTACAGTGACCGCGAACTGAGCTGGAATATTATAAAGCACTGACCAAAGGCTTTTGAGCCTTTTCATTTAAACTAGATTGCAGCGCTTTTTTACGTTTGATGAGTATAGAATTTTGAAAAATAAGCATTTTTGAAGCAGTTTTTCCACTCTTTCATTGATGAAGTTTCCTGTTCAAAAAACATTTCGTATACTTGCGCTTGCAAAGCGATCGTTTTACGACCTTCGTACCTTATAACTACATGCAAAATGCCAATATTCGAACTTCCATTTCTTTTGGAACCTCGCCGCTACCCCCTACCCCCACCCTTCCATCTAGTTTTCTAATAGTAATGAAGGAGGGAAAGGTATCTTTGGATATAGTTTTTTGGGAAGAGGAAGTATTGCTTTCGATCGGAGAGGCGCATATCTTCCAGTGCGTATGATGGAAGATGGAAGCGAAAGTGGTCATGAAGGCAAGGAAAGTGATGACGAAATAGCGAGAGAGATAGAAAAACGAACGGCGCTGGTTGTGTGAACATTTAACAGCTACATGCCCCAAAAGTCTTTTGATGCCACAGATGCTTGACGGGGGAGGGTATTCTATATGTCCTTTAGGTTCTCTTGGATGTTTTCCATCAGCGCATGTATCTAGCGAACTTCACGAGCATATCTCTACCGAACTAGTTGTGCAACCTTACGATCTATAGGAGTCTTTACACAAACCACATCAACATAGGTTATATTACAAGAGAACCTGTGTTGTGCGAAAGCGATGCCAATTCATTCTCCCTAATCTTTTTACACTGCTGAATAAGACGGTCTCTCATGCCCGGTTTAACTCCATTTGATTAGCCTTGATAGTAAATATAGTTTTAAGTTATTCGCATGTAAAAGTGTCATAAAAATCACAAAATGCTTCTGTTCAGCTAGCATAAGTGCGGTTCAAAAGCGATATTTCTGATTCATTTGTTAGCAGCGGGTCGGTTTTTCAAGAAGGGGAGTGGTTAAGCGTTTGTTAGATCTTACTTAGCGTACTGAAGTGTAAAAACTTGCATCGTGCAGGGCTCCCTTCATTTCATGGCACGTTTTCCTCGCATGCGAATGGTAGAGTCGACCTAGAAAAAAAGAATACATAAATTATCCTTAACAACCAGTGAATGTACTTCATCTGAGAAAAGGATCTCTGTGCTCGGTGGATCTGCTTTGAGTAGAGGAATAGGCTTTTTTTTGATAAGGCATTCTGCTTGTTTTAGCCCAACGCAAGCGTCCATCATATTTGGTGAGCCGCAGTTGAGAAATCGTGGTTCAGTTGTTGCGCTATTTTGAAATTGTTTGCAGGAGGTCTATTGGACTAGAACAGTGGTCGGGGTCGGTCATACAATTCTGCCTAGATCTTTCTACATTGATCAAATCGAAATCTCTTCCTTTATCGGTTGCTGCCTCAGCCAGAATAGCGACGACCATTTTCGACTGTTCTTTCTGATGTCTTCGCAGATTCAGAAGTGTTTTGGCAGTTTTCTAGCCGACAATTAAATTCTCGAGGAATGGGATGTCCTGCCTGCATGTATTACTCGGTTTGACATCTAATTTGCCTGAGGCGAGAAATTTTTTTGAGGGAGAATACTGGGACACCGAGGTGAATATGAGGCAGTCGTTTTCAAAGGAAAAAAAAGCGATCGGGGAGATGCTTAAGCATGTTGGGGCAGTCCAGTAATAATGAATTGCCGACAGCCTGCATTTTTGCCATTCCAAAAGTTCATTCCCCATCGCCTGCTCCAACCTGCCGAATTGCTTTTACCAGAACTTTTAGTATACCAGTCGTGTTTTGTAAAGTTTTAGGCTCGTTTATCAAGTCTCAGTTGACCGAACTACTGATTTTGGGTAAATCCCCTAGGCATTCGTTTAGAGCCTATAGTGAGTGGCTCATTTATTTCAAACGTTGATGAGCTTATGCATGTTTACTTGCACCAGTAAGTGACCTTCATTTGTATTTTATATATAGGGAAGTTTTTGCTTTAGTATTTTTATGTAGGTCAGTCATCTTGAGAATCTTTTGGATCAGTTTCCTTCCGTTGTGGAGCGATTTTTAAGATCGCTAATTTGAGAGCTTCCGGTTAGCGAGATATTCGAAGTTTTGCTCGAAATCCGCGCTTTTATCTCCTTTCTTGGCTTCGGAGGAAATTCTAACTCCTTGTTAAAGAATTGGCAGGACCATTAAAATTTGCAACATGAATTTAGGCTGTTTGGCATAATGAACGACGTGCGACGAAGCGCAGAGCTTAGTGTCCTCGAAGACAGTGAAGAAAATTGTGGGACCTGCTCGAATAAGAAGCAGTTTTAGAAGGAAAGCTCAATTGCTGGAAGTGCACTTGTTGGTACTTTGTGCATTGGTGAGCGCCATTAAATTTTCGGCACTAATGGTCATCCAGAAATTTTCCCGACAGAAGTGAAGGTTGACGCTGCAACATTGCATGCAAGTATTTGGTTGGAAGTGTAGTTGAACAGCTGTTACTATGCGTGCCAACTCCCATGGTGCTTCGTCGCTCGGGCATTCCATTATTGTGCACTATCTTTTCCCATCCCAGCGCAGCGCCAGTACTGTCTTCATTCAAGGCTCGTTTTAAGTGTTCTCTGAGAAATTGGAGTGAAGGGATAGATGAGATAGGGGAGAAGTGTCGAGTGGAGAATTCTTGCCCATGAAATAGTTTTCGAAGGTTATGGCTAGTTTATTTAATCACTGCCGAGAATTTTTAAAAATAGCGCAAACACTTTCTAACAAACGTCACCTTGCAAATATTAGTGTTTGCATTTGCGTTCAGGAGAGGAGTGGGGAGGGGGAGAGGAGTGGAATAGGGAAGAGTCGAATACAGGTATCACCAGAAAGAAAAAGAAGAAAAGTTTCTCTTTGGGTAGAGATTCTTATTTTTCCCTTATCCCTGTTTCTGTGCATGTAAGCTTGGCTGAGCGAATATTACGAATATTGCATTTGTCGCTTTTGTATGATGTGGTTGCATTGATTTTTGTATATTTTAAAGAGTGATCTTTTTTTTGTTTCTTGTTGTGTTTCTCGTTTTGAGTGTTGTTACCGATTTTGACGATGCATATGTAATATGCTTTCTTCTCTTTCTTCTTGCAGTGGTAGGAGGGAAGGATGCAACCTCACATCGCAGCATGATTTTGGGCCAAAGTCGAGGCTGGCCAGAAGAAATAGTCTAAAGGAAGAGAAAAGAAAAAAAATTGTAGAATGAAAGGAAACTCTGGCGAAAATGAAGAATTTATTGGGGTTGCAAGTTGAACGTTGAGGAAAAGGTAGCTCTTTAAAGTTGGTAACCAATTAGCAGGTTAATTTAGACTTAAAAGCAAGGGACTCAACGCAGATGCGGTTGGATTTTGTGAGCATAGAATATTTTTGGGCTCGACCTTTAAATTTTGGAACTGCCCGTTCAGTTTTGCAAATTGGCGTCGATTATGGCCTCTCGAGTGGTGAAAAAATCTTAAGCTATGGTGGAACAAGCTTTTTGGTGTTTCGTACCGCTAATGATCTCATACTGTGATATAACTGAGCTAAGGATGCAAAGGTGAAGATAGTTTCATTACAGCATTTGAATCACCACTTATAACGATCATATTCTACGATCAGTTAAGGTTGCTAGTAGATCTTATAATGTGGGGAACACATCGATGTTTTTGTCCATATTGATTACGGCGTTTTAGCAACAACCAAACAGTAAACTACAGACTGCAACAGAAAGGTTGATTGTATTTCCTATGTGAATATTGTCTCCATGAAATTACTTAATAAATGATTATTACTATATAGAAAGTGTACAATTGGAATAATTAATGCAGTTATCTCCTCTAGTTGGAACGCATCCATAAATCGTGCATCTAGTTATGCAAATCGGTGAAATATTCATTGTATTTTAGTTCATTATTCATCAATAATTATGAATTCCTCGTTTTACATCTTCTTTACCCTCTTTATTTCAAATAAGATATGATATGCACAGTTTTAAAGCAAGTTTCAATATATTCGTTCCAGTAAATTTTAGTTAAGTCAAGCGAAAGAATGAGTTCGAAATTTTTATTTGAGTATTCTAAAATATTTTTTAACCCAAGAAATCATTGAATGAGCCAATCCAACTAACTATTATCCCATTTTGCTCAATATTGCTAATATTAGCAATCGAATGAGTATGAGCTAAATATGATTTTTCATTATATAAATTTATTTGCAGAAAAAATTCTTTAGTATTGTCATTACTGAGTTTCTTCTAAAGTTACTAAATCGACGCACATTAGTCATTATTTCTATTAGAAAAAAGTAATTAGTGCTTAGAAGGGGTATTGTTGATTCGATAAGTTATCCTTTATTGTTTATTATCGTAAATAAAATCAATGACTTCTTCAGTAAATTGCTTCATTCTAATCGACCAAAATTTTGAAGCTTTTACATTTAAAAAAAAAAACTAATCAATATTCTACTTACCCGGCTGCCAACAATTCAAGTATGCGTAGTTTTTTAAAACTTCTTCTTCGGAAGCAGTTATCTTCCATGTTTTTAGGTGAATGTCCATTTGCACTTGTTCGCCGAGTATACTTCTTGAACTTCAATGACGTTTTGCTCTATGCGCCTCATTCAGCGTTGACTTGTCAACGTATTTTGCACTTTGTTATTGTTCATCACCACATTTTGTATGTTTCTGCACTTCATGACATTAGAATGTATAAATAAATGAATAGTTTAATGAACAAACAAATAGGTAAATAATTAAACAACTGAACATATAAATAAATGAATAAATAAATGAATAAATGAATAAATAAATAGATAAATAAATAATTGAATAGTTAAATAATTAAANGAAATTTGTACTTGCGAACAAAAAACGTTTTGTTTATCGAATCGGTTATAGAAAACAAGGAAAGTTAATATTATATAGAAAATAAAATGATGAAACTGTTCACCGATGATGATGAAAAGTGCACAGAGTTTATTAGCAATAATCAACGAAAATATTTGCCAATAAGATATTTCAACGATAGTCTATAGATTGATGTAGATCAAGCATGTTCCATATATATGAAAGTGAATAATCGGTACAAACAAATAGAAGAACTAGAGGTAGATAGAGAGGGAGAGAGAGAGAAAGGAGATAGAAGGAGGGAGAGAGTCATTTCAAGAGATTCTATCGAGACAAATCCTCTATAATTGGCGAAATTATATGATCGTCAAAGTGTTTATGAAATTTGAGCTAATGGATGTGGCATTTACACCACAGTGCAACACATAACCCATCATATCTCATGCCCCTCCCCACACATTTTATTCTGTTTCCATCGTTTAACATTCCACCATTCTTCACTTCTTACCACTTATCAGTCATATCTATATATTCTTGTGCAATTCTCAATGAGTGTCTCTTTCCTTCTTTTAGGAATCTATCTTATAATTTTTTAGCTATTTTATTATCTGAATTCGTTCCTACTCTGTATTTTATTTTCTTAGATAACAACGATGATTAATATCGTAATGTTGCAATAGCTTTCATTTATATATTTATTTAAATTCAAGCACATTTTTCGATGTATTTTGGAAAGCAATGACATCATTTCAAAGCAACATCACGTTATGCTCACATCGCTGAAGCTCACTTAACGTTTAAATAAGTAGGCGATTGGTCAATATTTGAAAGAATAGATAGAATGTAGATGGTCATATTCATCGACTAACTAAAAGACGTTTAAATGAGGGTAATCGGTGGTCAATTTTGCCGTTGATGATAGGGTTGTTGACACCGTCAGTGCACATTTGAATATAGGTCACGAAATATTGAGATAGGCATTATGACCGTTATTGGCCAGTATGGCCAGCGCTATGAACAGCACTGTTATTGGTCAGCATGACCAGCATTATGGCCGGTGTTTATTTGATATCATGCAGCATTCTCATATCATATCATAAACAGGTAATAGTTATCTGGGTTTATTTAGGTTGGGATTGTATTATGTTTTTTTAGGGACTATAGCGGATAGAGACGAATTG
The DNA here is from genome assembly GCA_006503575.1 of Baylisascaris schroederi. Taxonomy (NCBI): domain Eukaryota; kingdom Metazoa; phylum Nematoda; class Chromadorea; order Rhabditida; family Ascarididae; genus Baylisascaris; species Baylisascaris schroederi. The sequence continues at coordinate 20,767 of QEWY01003893.1, forward strand.
TGCATTCAATTTTTGTTGAAATCCGAGGAATGAATTATTGTATAATTGCTTCTAATTTTGAGGCAACCAGCAATAGAGTGAGTCTTTAGACATTAAAAAATGGATCTATATGTTGTCTGTCTTTAAATCTATTTAAAAAACATAAAAGTTCGGCGATAATTATATAAATAATAAATATTGGAAAGAAAATGAAAATATGAGGATTTAGGAGCTTTTCTGAGAAGCTCAATTGGAAATCTTTTGGCATTTCTGAGAAGCTCAATTGGAAATCTTTTGGCATGCGTATGCAAGATGCATGAAATACCTCTATCGAAATAGGAAAGTTTTCCATAATTCAAAAAAATCCTTTGATATCACAATGCTGATTCGCTTTTGTGGTGCCGCAATTGCTAGTTTGATTTGTTTTCATTTTTGAATTGTTTTATTGAACAGTACTGTGCACATTTCTCAACATTTATAAGATATGTATGAATTTTTACACTGGTTATATATGGATGAATTTTTATATGCTCTGACTTTTATTCATCCAATTTTTTTCTTTGATATAGTTTAGTAGCTTTTATATGTGTATATGATGGCGCCTTTGGGAATGCGTTTAATAAGTCAATTTGTGGTGCCCGTAAATCCTCCTAAATATGTAAACCAAGGTACCTTCCTCTCACCCCTTTATTCAGATGAACTAAATTGAGAGCTTACTTTGATTTTATTACACGTTGCTAATATTGTGGTTTTATATTGGAGCTGCGAAACTTCCTCTATTTTGTTAAGTTACTTAGAGAGGATCTTGGTTGAAAAAAAAGCCATCTTTTACTTTTTTGCTCTTCATTTTTAATGGCTAAAATTGATGCGCAGTATTGAATGTGTTATTGAATCTTTGCTTCAATTGTTGCTGCTTGAAGGTATTTATTTATTTTTTGGTATTATTTTTGTGTTAATTTTTGGCGATGGTAATTTTATGGAAATGTTTTTTATTTTAAATGACTTCACTTTGATAGTCGAGTTTTTCTAGTTTATTTATTCTGCGATGAGTTTTTTTTTTAATTACGTTTATTAAATTTTACATTTAAATTTATTAAACAGTTTGTCGCTAATTCATTTGCCTATAATTGTCATTATCGTTGAGTTGAGTTGATCGATTCTCAATTTTTATTTATTTTCGCTAGTTAATTGACAGCTAGCTGCATATAGTTTTTAACATTGAAATAATTGAGCTGATCATCGAAGCGGCGATATATAGATGAACTACTTTTATTATTTACAAAAGACCGCCAAATTTTACCTTATTTTAAATTAGGCTTAATTAGATGACTATTTCTGTTTTCCTTAGAATTTTTTTCCTCTCTAACTAAATCAAAAATCTCCATAAGCAGTATTTGCATAAACAATATTATTAGTAAGAATAAAAGTGAATACACTCAACGTTCCAAATTTTTAGTAGATTTTTCACGTATAATTGTTTGTTCTATTATTTCACACTAAGGATTACTTTCATATATCACTAACAACAAAGGTTGTTAACATCAAATTTGATAGAAATAAATGTAGAAAAAAATCTAACGTACTATAATTGCACTTCACCTGTACTATATATTATGCTATAATGCAAGAGACTCAATATGCTTTCCATAGTTTTATGTTACTTAGTACTTCGCGCAACGATAGTTACTATGTAAGGTATAATGAAAATATTTTCTACTAGTTCGTCGTTGATCTGTAGATGAATTTTCCCATTAACAATGTCATCTTTTTTTTCAAACCTTTTTTTAAAACTTTTTTGAAATGACTTCATAAATGCGATTGCACGTTTCTTTATATCTTCTCTTTGTCATCATTATACGCACAAGTGAAGAGTATGAGCTCTTTAATTTCTTTCCCTATTCGGTGGAAAATCATTGCTGACGGAGTTTTTCTCTTTTTTTGATTAAGGTTTTTTATGAATTTTTTTCGATTTGTTTACAGAATTTTTATCGTCGAATGATGGATTTATTGATATATTTGATTTTTTATTGTGATATTTGTCGAATAAATTTTGTTGCTTTCATGAATGAAATCGGGAATCACTAGTCAGCTATGAGCTCGATGAAAATGTGGTCGTTTCTTTAATGATCCAGTTTTTTTTGGATATGTGGGGGAGGGAGGAGGGAATTGGATAGCCTAATATTCATTAATTTATTTTTGCAGATTGCTGAGTAAAATTTCACTACTAAAATGGTTGCAGTGAAGTGGGCAAGTGATGTACTTCGTTTTTTCTATTTCATGCAGATGATCTTTTCTTTCATCGATATTCGATTTAGAGAGATCGTACTTCATTCTGGTTTTTTAAATAAAAATCGCTCTAAACTAGCTGAATGACTGCATATGAAATTTTATGCAATCTTTTCGAGTAATTGCGTACAAATTGTTGATGTCACCATTTACTACTGAAGTGTAACTGTTTAACAATTTACTATTTATCTTTACTATTTAAATTTCACAAATTGTTTACTATTGAATTGCGAATATGGTTTGGTATGGGTGATCAAATTGCTTTAGCATTTTAAAATAAAATATCTAAAAGTGGTGCTTGACTTGTGAATGACATCGTCAATGATCGACATCAACGAACAAAGGTTTTGTTCGTCGTTGTGTTCGACCATTTTCTCGTTTTTGATCCCACATCGCCTTTTATGTGTATGTGTGTTGGGGATGGTTGGTTGACATTATCGCATCTTGTGTCCGTCCATTCGTTGTCGCCTTTCTTCGCTATGGTTTATTCTCTCCTTTCATCGCCTCATAGTGATTGACCATTCCGTTATATTTGACGAGTCACTTCGAAAAATCTTCTCCATGAAAGTTTTTAATTTGTCACATATCCCGAAATTGAAATCTCTTCCCAAGATGTCAGTAACTGATTCTATTGAACGATCGTAGGAGTCTATATCATTTTAAACTAAAATGTTTATTTTTTATTTTTTGGATTATTGTTATTCATGAAATGCTCAAATATCGACTGTGGTTTAGCACAACTATTGTATGATGAAT
>QEWY01003927.1:0-19348 GCA_006503575.1 Baylisascaris schroederi
AATAACTATACTTAATAATTTTGTTATACCTATACTTTATAACTATACTTAACGTTATACTTATACTGTCTTGCTCATTACCATATATTTTTAACGCTGTAGCTGCTGCTAGGTTTTCGTTGTGCGCGTGAGTGACGATCGCATCGGTGATTCCTACTCACCCTTTGAAATAGATTAAATAGGAGCCAAAGTTTCCGTTTTATCTTATGTGAATGCTGCCCTTGATGTTGAAAATTGAAGGTTTCTGCCGATAAAAGTGTAATTGAACTTTCGAATTGATCAAAAGAATTAGTCAAATTTTCAAATTGAAGCTCTCAAAATATACTAGCCTTCGAATTCTTGCAATAAAATTGAAATTAAATTGCATTTCAGCCATCGGCTAAACAATAATAGCCCAAGCGCTTCTTTATGATAGTTTCCTGCAAAATCTAATAGGCTGCTTTGCTAGGTGCTACGAGCCTCACAAAGAAGTACGTTGTTTTGACCACACTGATAACTCATTAGTTCGGAGGGAAGGGGCTAACCCATCCGTCTCTCTGATCAAAGGAGAGCCGACAGCAACTAATTATAAGATGAAAGTGGTCATCACTTAACATCTCGCTTATCACTTAGCACCTCACTATGCACAAGAAATTAAAGCACGTTTCCAAAAATTTCTTTCCAGCGTTGTTGGAAGTTTTGATGAAGATGAAGAAATTATTTTCTGTTTGGCAAATTGGGAATGAAAAAAATTTTCTTCGGTCATTTCGTCATTTCTATGATTGAAGAAATTTGAAGTTGTTGACGTTTTGGAAAAATTACACTGATTGACATATGGAAGCATATTTTTTTAAAGGACACCACACCAATAAACATGAAAATGCACGGAAGTTGAGCACTGTAGTTACCTTTGTACAACACATAGTCATTATATTACTGACCGTTTAGCTATCGGCTTTCGATTAGTAATGAAAATTGGATTTCGTAACTATTAGGAGCCATATTGTTACTTATGAATTCGGTTGTCATCAACGAGTTTTCGTATTTATCAGTATTATTTGATTGAAATAGGTGAAGTTAGCTTTCGCATAATTATGGCTGACGCCATCTTTCAGAGGTTTATCCAGCACTGAAGTCTGTGGTAGGTTGGCAGAATGTTTTGCACTAGGTAGAAGGTATGCCTCTAGCGAAATCTTGCTTCAACAGCTGTAATACGTTCTTGATACTCGTTTACTTGTGGAGTTCATTGAAATGCAACCGGGGTTTTTAACAACTATGCACAAACGCGGTATTGTTAAGAAGACTATTGCCTTCAAATTAAAGTGAATATTGTCAGTGCACAAAAGGCAAAAATTTGACGCTTAGAATAGTTTAATTCTACTGTCCATTCTACTGTCCACTGGTCATTCTTCTATAACATCCAACTGCAGGCCTTAATTTGTTACTGTAAGATGTTTATTTGCATGATAAACTCATTACCAGAGTTTTAGATCGAGAACGTTTCGTAATGAACATTTAATGGTTCACAACAAAAATATATCTATGGGCAATCGCCATATAAAAGGGGAAACATTAATCATTGTAGTCTATTGTCATCGATGTAGAATAGGGAAGCAGGCATTCATTACCGTAGAGAAAGAGGGTTGGTAAACTATGAAAGTGCTTCGAAAGATTCTCTAGCGCCTGAAGAGACCGAGCTCTCAAAGGTCGATAAAAGAGCAGAAGAACTTGAATTTCGAAGTGCTTGTTGGGATGTGCCAAAGAGTTCTTTATTCACTCTCGGTGTTTTGTGACATTATTGTATATTTTGGCTTTCGTACATTTGCTAGTCTCATTTGATCCCAATGAATGATTCTCAAATGTTTTGGAGTTTGTGAAGTTCAGAGTTCACTTAAAAAATCTGGCCCTCTAAAAGTTTTCAAGATCCACAACAGTTCGAATTTGAGAAATTCCGCTAGCTTTGTTCTAAACCGATATTCTGCTTCTATCTTTTGAAGTCAGACGGTTGAAATTGAGTAAAGTGAACGAAATGTTTTATTATATTATCTGTAAGGACTTTTTTTTTTAATTTGAGAGCATGTGAATATCGCATCAAATAGCACAACGATCGATCAAACTCAATGCACTACAAGTGAACAATAATTTCAGCACTTCCATCCAAATATGCTCAAAATCGAATATAGCCAATATGGCCGAGCTGTCACTTTAGATGGCAACAAGAGTGCTGCAATTATCTAAACTCATTGTTCACGTTAAACAGTCATTCCTTCCTTTAGTATACTGCTTAGGAATACCGAAAGTAATTATTTCACAAAAGTAAAGCTGTTTTCAAGAGAGAATGTCCAACGAAAAACAGGATTGCACTAGCGGCTAACGCTTGTTTGGGCTATTAAGGATTGTGCAATACAAGACCTGTGTGGCTAATTGACTAAATCGATATACGGTTAGTTGCCCAAATCACTGAGTGGCGAGATGGAGCAGTCGGGTATACGTTTACGCACCCGTGCCAGACATGTTTATTCGCTCAATAAAGTTTTTCTTTGGGAATGACGCAAGTGATCCAGCAAATCAGCACAGCATTCTTTTGGTATCGAATAATTGGTTTATGAAGAAAAGTGATTTTTTGAAATGCGTGCATAAAAAAGTGAAGAAACACTTCAATAATTCGGAATCTGGTCTACAAGGGATACAGAGTTCAACTTTGCCTTGAACAACCTCACCAGTAACATCATCAACTTTCACGAGTCGTACTGGACGCAAACGCGAAGTGAGAGGAAATATCGGCAGGAAACCACAAGAACCAACTCAACCGTCGATATTCACTAAACTCCACCAAATGCATCACTGTTGAACCAGTGACACTTAGCAAAGAACTTGGAACCAAGGAGGAAAGGGATGGGGAGAGGGGGAGTTCCATGAATCAAAAATTGAAGAGTCGTTACATTAATGGGAACTAGAAAACATCTGTTTTTCTGCTCGGCAGTATAGAAAAATAGACCAAAAATAATACATGACAACGAACTGCAATCATTCAGACCAAATTCTCTTTTGTGGAACTGCTAATTTTCGTATTTACCTCATATTGATAGCAAAACATTCACCTACGTGACGATGCTGTCATATTCATCGCTTTCTCCAAGAAGAAACGCACTATAGCATATTATGCTCCCTTTGTCTACGATATAACTTTTCATACTGCTACATGTGAACTTGCTGTTTACAGTCTACTGCGCTGTATTGACAAGACAGGCATTTAATATCATGGCTGAAGATGAAAACACTACGGTTCACTATAGAAATTAGCGTGGATTCATATGGCGCTAGATTGAAATTGAACATTTCAATGCATAATGAAATCGTGAATCACAGAATCCTTTTCTGCAGATACTATGCTAACATAGTTCTTGTTGTTCACATTTCTACAGGATACATGCGACGCAACATTCACCTAAATGCACGCTTAGTCATTCATCAATAAACTAGTTTAGAGCGAGTGTGAGCTTGAAACGGATAAACACATATTGAGCAGTGCAATTAAAGTATGAAGAAATACCCAAGTTTGAAGTGCTCTCAGTCGATCCGTATACCTCCCCTAATCGCACTCCAAATCGACTCACAAGCGTTTGCCATATTTCGGCACGTAAGCCGTTTCCATACATTAGACGGACTTTATGCTGCTTCTCTTCGGGAATTTGAGGTTGTGCCATCAGATAGCGACAGATTTCACCGATATACTGTGATGCCTTAAAAACATTGAAGTAAATGTTGGTAATAAAACTTCATTCTAAGCTAAAAGCGACTCGCTTTCCCTTCAGTAATCAAAAACAACTAAAGAATCTCGGAGTGAATTACTCCTGTCAGCATATCAAATGCTAATAGGTAAAGTTCTTAGCTTTCATGTCCCAAGGGCAGTTTTTTAGCTCGGCCACGGTTACTCTGCTAAAACATAATGGAAACACATTTTGGCCAAAAAAATGTCTTGCGACAATTCTTTTAAAAGACTTTTTTGTGGAAAATGCACCCTTCTTCAAATATTCTTGAATTCCAAGATGGTTTCTGGGCGGTATCAATCTGATTCTATGTATATATAATAAAAAGATCACTGCATTCTTAATCATGTCAGAACGGCGATGTAAGTTTACAACTGTTTACGAACCGTACAATCGTCCTTCACGCAATCCTTCCAGAAATTGCTCGTTGAGAATTTCTTTCGAATCGCCGCCGAACTGCCCGTCAGAATCACCAGACCAATGCCGATGATACCTGCTGCAGTGTGATAGAGTGGCATCGAAATGCAGATTCGATCCGATTTTGTTATATGAAACGAACTTCCTGAGCCCACAAACATCGAGTAGTACCTAAAACAGATTTACAGCCTATAATTAGCCTCTACGTATATACAAATGACAGCTTTAGAATCAATACCAACTTCACACCATTCCCCATAAAAACGCTTCTTTGCTCAATTTGCAGGTGCTTAAGAGTTCCCTTTAATGGCAGCTGTTACTTTCATCAGCAGTTAAAACAGCCACGACCAGCACGGCATTGCTGAACGAACAGTTTAACCAATTAACTATATCAAACAAATAAGCAGCAAATGTTGTGATTTAATTGCAAAATTCGATTGCCTGAAAATTCAGTGCGTCCCGCTTCATTCACTTCGAGCAGTATAATCTGAAGTTGCTCTCTTCGCTTTCTCAAAGTGCATCAGCCGTTGCTCTGTAATGGTTCAAGAACTTTTTTCGCTCACGACATCTATAAAATAGTCAAAAATGGCAAAATCAGCTAAAACGATCAGAATTGTGGAATCGTCAAAGCCAAGTGAAGGGCAGTGATTTGCCTGGGTTTGTTTGAACGAAGCTCGAATCCCAATGGATGCTTGCATGGTGAGTGGGATACAGCGCAGATGGACTGTGAAATGCCTAATGATTCATGTGAACGCATGACTGCAATCTTGCTGCAGGCATATAAATAACAGAAAGAAAAAATCTATGAGCATTCTATGGCACTAAGTAATTGTTTCGAAACACAAAACTTATTGAAATGATACGGAAGAGCAATTGTTAAGCATAGCTAAGCACTCCATATGGAGGATTATTATGAAATCTAAGATTATGATGTAGAGCAAAGTGCCTAATTGTTTAAATTACCTAAAGTGTTTCATAACGGCTGCTTTCGGCATTGCAGTCGTACCACTCGCATAGATGAATGACAAAACACCTGCAAAATCACGTCACTGGTGCTATTAAAAAGTGCCACATCATATAACAAAAGAACTCTATTCAGCAGTTTCACTGCTTCCATGGAAATTGTTAGGCTCTAAACGACCTCTATGAATGCAATTTTCATAAAATGCCCATAACGTCGCGAAAGCATGATAAGTGTTTGATAGACAACAATAAAAAGTTGGCTGATATTACAATTTTAAACGCTAATCTACCTTATCCAAGGAAGGAAATGAAAGCACTGCATATTTCTCGTTAATCACACTGCATTAAAATACTCCTGCTAGCCCTGCAAACTGTAAAGAAAAATATTGCGCTTCGTTATTTTAGCTTTAGGATCATGCGGTTAACTCATAATATATAATTGCTTTGCTTTTTGCTAACAACGGTCCATCATACTCAGAGAAATAAATCAGCAGTAAACCAAATAATAGTTTCCTTACAAATTTCACTTATGACAGCAGCAGTTGGCACTTATATGGACAACATCAAAAGTAAGTGGAAGAAAGTGACTAAGAAGTTAACAACAGTCTGTTCACACAAATTTCGTGCAAACTGGCTCAGTTGTTCAAGAAAATAAACGACAATATTTGAGATACTACTTTTGAAGTCAACAACATCGAGTTTCTGTGGTTCATTGGTGCTTGATGTGTTTAGAAGCTCTCGCAAATCCTACGAATTGGAATCTGTCGTTCCTATCGAACAAACTTGCACTTCTTCACTCTCGATGAGACCCTTGTTAATGACTGCATCCATAGCTGAAACATGCAGCATCATGACATTCTGCAGTAATCTATCGATGAAATCATAAAAGAAAACATCAAATTAATTGCTTCACGCAAATTGTTTGCCTAATTGACGATGACTTTGCATATATGCACTCGATGAAGGTTTATGGAGTGGAATAATCTAGCTATTCTTATTTGTGTTTATTCTTCTTAGTAATGCAAACACAATTTCTCTTTGGAAGTGAGCAATCAACGAATTCTTTTGCAAGATCGATGTCTTGCAAAAACTGCACCAAAAATGATGATAAAAGCATTCGTAACAAATTAAATAAAATCTATGCATTCATTCCAACTATTTTCATGAGTATAGTTTCACTTTCAACTAGATTTGGCATGTGCTGTATTGATAAAATGAACTGCAACAAAGACAACGAACCGCTACAGAGATTATTTGAGCAAATGACTGATTTCGCTTTCGATGTGTTCGTACAGTGTGCGAGAAGTTCAAGCCTGAGAATGTTGTTGATCCATGCGGTGACTACACCAATCTTCGATAGAGCCACCCAAGCTGCCACCATGTCTGCACCATTCTCCATAAATAAAGCCACCACATCCCCACTCTGGTAGCCAATTGACTGAAATTTCAACGCGAACACCTTAATATTTCAGTGCATTGATATATTCGAAGTTTATTTTCATAGTAGACATCAAATTATATAATTTTCGTCTCATGCATGCTACTTTGGATGGATTTCATGAGATAACGAACATTTAGCATTCTCTGTCATCTCACCCACAATTGATATATATGTATCTGGACTAAGAATCTGTCGAAAAACGGAAAAATTATGAAAGACTGTTCAATATCAAAGAAGCTTTAAGTGGTCATCATAAAGTAGAAAAAAATTAGACAGTTTGTAATGGAGTAGAGGATGATTTCAGAGAAGTCACAGAAAAACTACCTGGAAGTAGTTTGCGAATTTATTAGCTTCCTTCTTGAATTACTCGAATGTGTATATCTTGTCAGTTTCAATATCAACGATGGCCACCTTCTTCGGTTGCTTGGCAATGATGTCAAGGAAGAGTTCATTTAGGCCACGATTCTCAGCCATCCTCTTATTTAGATCTCGTTTCACCGCCAACAACAAATATAGACCACTTAAAAATGATTCAATTAACGGAAGGCGGAAATGAGACCGGATGAAAAATCACCAAACCGGCGAGACAGACATCAAAACAGGAAAAAGAAAATCCATAGAAGATGCCTCTGCATCGGAATAAACCTACTGGAAGAAGGAGAATAAAATGCTTATGACACAGAAACACTAAAAAAGCCCGATGAGTCTGAAATATGGTTTTGCAAAACTTATTAGTGGAAGCATTTCATAGTGGCCAGAATCATTTGGTACAAGCCTCGATTTTATCCAACGATCTAATCAGAGTGTTTGCCGATTTGCTCATCCTTCTTTACACTCGGTTCCTGTCTTTGACTTGAAGCGCTTTTATTGCTCACGCGTATATCCCATTTATGATCGCCGTATTTTATCGCTCATACGTTTAGTAATTACGACCGTCATAAACACTTCCACTTCAAGACTTTATCTGTGCAGCTTCGTCCTATGCATTTACAACACAGGTTGTGTTATTGCTGTTGTGTTAAAGTTTGAATTTATTGATGTTAACACTGCTAGGCGATAGTATTCTTGACGATAACATTAATAATACGAAGTGTGTGGATGATATTTTGAAGATATGAATAAATAATACTGTATCTAATCCACTTAAAACCGCATCCATTTAAAATCTCATAGTTTAATTTCAAAAGCACAGTAGATTCAATAGTGAACAGCTGAAGAGTGAAACAGTAATCAAGCCTGTTGTCTTCACTGGTGGACCACAGTTAGTAGAGAGAGTGCGAAAAGCAAAAAAAGAAATTTCTATGTTCTTAATCATGATCAGTGCATCAAATTTCCCACAGGCATCAGACAAAAAATTGTTTCAGGACTTAAAAGGGTGAAATAAGACCTAAGTACTGTTAAATAAGCAAGCAAATCAACAAAGAGTTTACTTGAGATCGCGATGTAACGTTAAATAAGATCGATAGGTAAAATCTCCATAAACGTACGCGATATATGCGAATAAAGTCATGACGAGTAAATAGAAGAGTGGCACATTGTTGAAAACAAAAGTTGTGATTAGCAGTACGATACTCATCACATCTTCCACATCCATAAATATCATACTTGGGAATAGTTGCCTGAAAACTCTCGTTTCTAAGCTCTTCAAGGAAATTCATGAAATAAACATATAGAGACGACGTCATGTTTACGATAATCTACATGTACTTCGGTTCACCTACGTGTAGCCAACAGCTGCAAAATGCAAATAACTAAAGAATTAAGGCGATGAAATTTGTTATGCGTAGTTTCGATGAAAAAATGTGGCCTATGAATTTAAATCCCTCTCGATTAGCAATCACCAGTACGCTTCATTACATCATTCAATGCAAGAAATAAAAATATATAGTTCAATAAAATTTACATAACGAAGTTTTGTTATATAGCAGTCGAGTTTAGCGGAAACGATAGCTCGTTTTAGAAGATCCATTAGACAGCTGACCACTGAGAAATTGTATTAAAATACGTGGGTCCATTGTATTTCTCGAATGTTGATATAAATGAGTGAATTCAATGGTATCGAGCTAGTCTATCAACACATTTAACATATTTCACTATCTGCTGTCAATACACATCAGTAATCACTATCATCTATCAGCAATTTTATCATACAAACTTGTGGGTATAAGCAGAGAGCATTAGGAAATAAAAATGGTGAAGATTGATAGATCGCAACAAAGAAATTATTTGTGACATGTGATAGCAACGAACACTTAATAGAATGGTGTGATTGTTTCAGCGATGATTTCCTTGCACTTCAACAACACCTTATTATTCCTCACTGGAAAGAGTCGAGCTACAAACGATGTGCAGTTTCAAACGATAGAAACTAAGTGAAAGCTTAATTTGCATCATCTCTTTCTTTGGATCGCAAACGGGCAGGTTGTTCCTGCTGAGAGTGGGGAGTGGGATGGAGTAGGCGTGAGGGGGGAGGATAGGGAGGAAGAGAGGGGTAGGAGGGAGGAAGAGATAGCAGAATAAATATGGTATGTTGCTGTGCAATCGACCGGTGGTTGATGGAATTTAATGATGTGACAACGATTCATTAATCACCAGCGGCATCGAAATTGCCACCTAAAAGTAAAGCAAGAGATCGTAGCAAAGTAATATACGAATATTTTTGAAATTAATTGTTCTGCTTCCAAGAAAAGTTGGCTTCTTGATATGTTTTTGGGCCTTAGTGCATGCTTGCAGCCCGGTATTTCGGTATCAAATAAACATCAGTGGTTTGAATCCAGAAAAGAATGTTCATTTTGCAATTGGTGAAACTGTGCGCAAATCGGCATCAGCTTCCACGAAATAATGTTGCCAAGAAATTCTAAATTGCTGATCTGTGATGACCTGGTATCGGTGCATTAATATTCATATTCACATGGTCAGAAATTCGTGTTACTCCAACTGTGGTATATAGCTTGTATACCAAGGCACATACAGCAACTATGAGATACTTCCTCGTGTATTACTTCCCGAATTGTGTTCACTTTTTTTTTCAAAAACTCCAGTCATCTGATGCTCAAATGGAGAAAAAACTCCCACTTCGGATTGTCAGAATGAATCTCACTTCTAATGAATGCAATTTATTACTGGTGCTCAGACTGGAATGTCAAATGGTTGCCAATTATTTTTCTGCATGAAAAGAAACAAACTTTGAAAAAATGTTGTTGACAGCTTTATCTCTAATTCTTTATTTCGCGAAAAACTCACGGAAATCATCGAATGAAACTGCTCGTTAAAGATATATCGCTGAGGGATTTAAGTAGTGTATGAAGTTGTTATGAAGTTGCGTGCATATTCAGTGAGACTGCTGGTGTTGCAGCACGAGTCGTAATTGTTGTGACAACTGCATTCCCACTGATGTGGTTACAGAGGCAGTGCCCAATCTTGCTGCCGAGTTCCATGCATTCGGCACTTCCTCTCCGATTAAGCTTGTAGTATGCGCCCAATTGTTTCCTTTTGCTTCGTTATAGCAATCATTTTGCACATTCTATTCGAGCACAAGTTTACAAGGCCCCGACGGATGCCGCTTCCGCGACGGAGAACTCGCGTAAGGGTGAGTTCGCACAGCATCGTCGAAATGGCACGAGCCGACGTAGGCTTGTTTTCGGAGCAGATTTTGATGTGGTCGTATTTGCCATTTTTTCTTACTTCATGTCAAAAAACTGCATCTAGGCATTAAGGGTGAATTGATGCAGAGACGTAAAGGTTCAAGACTATCTTTCCGTTGTCGACTCTTTTCGCAACTTCATCGGCTCTTTTCGAAGCCTTCAAAGCAATCAGGTTCCACCTCTTATTCTGTCGTAGTCTCAATTCTTGAGCAACACCAATGAAGTCTTGATGAAGATAGATCGCAGGTGCCTCTATACGCCATTCATGCGCAGGCTGTTCCGTTCTCCCAACAAGGTGACCCATGAATTGGGCTCGCTTTTCGACCTTCTTCGATAGAGGCTCGATTATATGCCTCTTCGCTTTAATTTTATTTCATTCGTCCCGAAGTCAATTGTAAGCTTCCCAACAATCGCATCAGTGTTCAAGATGCAATCACAGCGAATGGAGGAGCACAGCGACCAAACAATTGCACAAATTTTTAATCGTCTACAGTATTAACAAATGATAAGCAAGCCTGTGAACCATGAGACTGGCCTGAAAAAGAGCTTTTTGCTTCAATCCATCGAATCAATCCTTTCTCAAATGACCACAAAGGTAGAAAAAAGCTAACTACGTGTTATTTAATGCGATTGTCGTTTAATCAATTTCATTAAAACGATAATGACTATTGTTGTTCCTATTTGATCGATCCCGAAGTCAATTGTAAGCTTCCCAACAATCGCATCAGTGTTCAAGATGCAATCACAGCGAATGGAGGAGCACAGCGACCAAACAATTGCACAAATTTTTAATCGTCTACAGTATTAACAAATGATAAGCAAGCCTGTGAACCATGAGACTGGCCTGAAAAAGAGCTTTTTGCTTCAATCCATCGAATCAATCCTTTCTCAAATGACCACAAAGGTAGAAAAAAGCTAACTACGTGTTATTTAATGCGATTGTCGTTTAATCAATTTCATTAAAACGATAATGACTATTGTTGTTCCTATTTGATCGACTGCGCATCCAATCTGCGTATGAAAAATTTCTACCAAAAACATCCATAGCCCACGAAAATGAGTGGTAAATCGGGTTGTAGAGACCACCCTATTGAACACATTAAATTTAAAAACAGCAGCCTCTGTCGTTCGCAGTTGAAGCTGGCATATAGGTAGATATGAAACATATATTTATGCACAGAAATGACAGAAAAATAAACGATTTGAATTTGACTTACTTGGCAGACATTCCAAACAACTCGGAGAGAGATCGACACCGCTGTGCTAAGCGCTCGCGTTCGTCCGTCCATCTCGGAAACAAACGCTTCTTCCCCAATACAGTGTTTCGTTCAGAGTACCTCAAAGCAGTTACTGCCATACGCTACTAACCCGCATTATTACACAGAAAACGCGTTAAAGCTAAACTTAGATAAGATACTTTAGTGTGGACAATATCATTGGCCCAGGATACTAGCGAGATAAGAAAGAATATTGGTGGCAACTGCCACCGGACATATATANCTGGTTGAGAAAATTAGGTTCCTTGGTGAAAAATATTGGAGAAATTTTTAATCCTTCTGAAATTACACGTCGATTCTTTCGCTATGTTAGGAAGCCTAAGTATGCATAGCCGTTATCCTACGTTTCGGCTCATTCCACTACAAAATGGATAAATTTTTCTAATTCTGCTGAAGCGAAAGGATGCTGATGATATTCCAACTGTTTCATCGTCGGACGATTTTTGACAAAACGAGATTCCAAACACCTTCAAATACGGCATCGCCAAGAAATTTTTTCAATGCAAGTAGTAGCTATATTCTTTCTATAGTGCACATAAAATACAGCAGCATGTTTATTAGTTTCCAACAAAAAGAGAATGATCAAACAAGGAAACAAATAAAAAGAAATACCGGTTGATTGTGAACAACTCAATTCATAGTTGATTCATATTTGAATGATAAAGGAGAATCGCAGCAAATTTTGCCGTAAATCTTCTGGCACTAACGCAGCAAATTTTATTGACATATAAAGTAGGGAAATTATCTTGAAAATGAAGACGAGAATATTCGAAAAAGTTCAATGAGTAAAGTGTGCAAACGTGATGCTTGCCATATGCAGATTAGAGTCTACCAAAAAGAACACTCCATGCATACCGATAGCCTATATGGCGCTAATTACTGTATTCAGCAAGTCGCATAGATTTCACCATCGATGGGTACTGATTAGAACTCTACAATATTCATAACCGCAAATAAATGGACAATCTTTTTTGAAGAAGGAGCATGAAGTTCGGAGGAGATTATTATTTGATATTTTGATGGTTTCTGCTAATAGAGATTTTCGTTGTATGAAGGATGAATTTCCATCTTATTCAGCTATCATTGGCATTCAAGGGAAGTGAGCTTTGTGTCGCCTTTTTGAAACAATTTAAGAATTTAAGAAATTTAAGAAATTTAAGAATGGAGCAATTTTCATGATCAAATGCCTACAGAATAAAAGAAATTATTGACGACGAAAGAATTAATTTGCTACTTCAAACTCGAACGCAGTATTTCTAGCATTTTCTGTGATATTCGAAATGCAGCATTAATGGAAATACATTCGGTGCGAATTATTCGTTTGCCTTTCGCACAGCGATGAAGTGTAATAAAAAACGACATCAGTCGCACAAGTGGTGGATGGGAATCAAAAATTTCTGCCTTGAGATGCCTTACAAGCTCTTTGTTTAATGTGTTTAATTTGTGTAATGCATCTCGTTAGACAACAAGCGGTATCACACAACCACCGAAGAACTGGTCTTCTTGAAGAGACATTCCTTTACTTCCGACAAAAAAACGCATCTAGAAAGATGCCGGAGAATGGTGCATCGCATGAAGTTGATCAACAATAATAGGAGTTGAAAGCGAAAAACGTGTTGAATGTTTGAGCGGTATTATGCACTTCACATATTCGAACGTCTAAGTGAGGGCGTAATAATATGATGATTTTGAAGCCCTTGGCAACCTGGTTAGAATTTATAAGTGCAGCAATTCACATCATAAAAGGAGAATCCTTCTTGAATGAGAAGATATTCTTTTCAAATTTCGGGGAATGCAAAATCCTAAATGCCTATTCAAGCAAATATGATAAATGCAAAAATGAACTTCTTCCAGTATTTTCTTAGCTTTTTTTCTATTCGCATGGATATGGAATTGCTTTGTAATATTTGTTGCTGAACGGCAAGACATCATAAATTTCATGTGAGCGAGATTTTTTCAGGAGGAATGTGCTTGTTGACGTATACTCAGCGCAATTTCTGCTTGAGGTATGGTTGAAGGGACATTGTTTGTGCTCGGATATCACCTATATGCGACGAGTGCAAACAGTTATTCCGTTGCCCTATTGAGGTGCTTTGTCCGTTAGTGTCACATTGCATTGATGGGAAAAAGCAGCCAATGGATATGTCCAAAATTCGGAGAATGATGATCATGTTGAACTCGTAGGCAGGCGGAAAACAACAGAATGAACAAATTTCGAGGGCAAGAGCAGTGGACATCGAGCAGAAAATGGCGCTCACCCATAGCGTGCTCTTGTTCCTAGCAGATAAGAAGCTAAACGTCGTGCCATAGCGGCGCAATGCTATGAAAATTTCTTTCCTCGATTATATATACGTCCGATTATCCACGAGAAAATGTAGTTATTCCGTATCACAAGCCAAAAAGATGAACTTTGCCGAAAGAAGACTGTTCTCTGATCGTGTTGTTGACGCAGACATTTGAGGCTGGCTTTTGCGAATCAAAGTGACCCTTATTCCTTTGTTGCTGAAGTTATGCTTGAGAGTAATGGAATTTTATTTCGCTAATAATGAAACAAGGCAAACGAGTTGAAGCGAGAGGGGTCTATTTGTCATCCCAAACTCTGATTGACTGCCGAGCGAATTTGACACTAAGTCATCAGCAAATATCCATAAAATCAAACGGCTGGTGAAAAAGCGTCATTTGCAAGAGTGAATCCCGTGTTTATCAATTAAGCATTTTACGTCTCTTTTTTCACAAATAGAACCCATTAGGGCCAACACGATATCGCGATGGTACAAACGCGATTTCAATGCCAATATTTTTGGTGATGTGATAAATTAGTTGCTTCAGACCATGCCACCGCTATCGTCCTTCCTTATCGGCGCAGAAAACTCGACATGTGATTCATTTCTTTCCACATCTGTCTCTTAGATCACTTAAAAAAACTAATTTTCGCTTATATTGGCTAGCATATATTTTACCGTTAAAATTATTGCTAGTGATCATAATATATCGCAATAAAGCGCTTCGCTGATCTCATCAATCACAGTAGCCCAGTCACATTCTACACTACTCAGTAACTCTGTGTCGTTTCATCGAGTGAATAAACAGCCATTAAACCATCATAGATCAAAAAGAAACACAAATCAAAAGTAAGCTGGCGTCTGAGCGTCAACGTTCCGTGGGCGAAGCTATGACTATCTACATGTGCTCATGTTATGCTATGGACAGCAAGTTAGCTGAGATAGAAAGTTGATACCTTTCAGACTACAGCGGTCGCTGGTCTCAACGGACAGTAATCAGAAGCCCACGCTTGGGACATTATCGGCACGATCGTCTGTGTCTAATTTATCAAAGGCCAGAAATAAAGACAAAGCTGGCAGAACCGTGCGCTTGCACTAAGTGGAGAAGAGTCGTGATAGGTGTAGGCACTTATAATCCGCTGTTTTCGAGTCATGAAAACCTCATGTCACCTATCAGGCTGAAGACGCTGCAACATTCGATCACCATCCATAGCTATACTTACACAGTGGCTAAATTAGCTGTCATATTTGCAGCAACACTCCATACTGCAAATTCTTTTCAAAATTTAAGCGGTTTACTTATTATATTGAGAATTTGAAAGAGTTTGTTTGATTTTTTCAGCAAAATTGAGAACAGTTTAAACGATTTTCTATTTCTCGAAAATATCGTTAGCAGCAAAAAACATTTAAATTTTTCAAAATCGAGAATTCTTAGCGATCAAAAAATGATGGTTAAAAAATTAAAATGATGGTTTAAAAATTTAAAAAAAACGGTTTTTTGATTGGAAATTTTCACCTTAATTTGATGGCCAGTTCAATAGATTACTGCCCACGATTCAGATAAACAAATTTCTAAAACTTATCAGCATTATTCAATCCTACATCGGCTCAAATGGCTTATTCGAAAGTGAGCAGCAAAATAGTCGTCGAGTAAAAATCTATAAAAGAAAACCGCAATAAAAGAAGTGAAAGAACTGCAACAAAAAACGGCAAAGATGGAAGAAAGGCCAAGTTCATTGCATTATGAAAGCGACCTTGAAAAGAATAAATAGTGGGAATTGCAGCGGTTTCAACATCTTTGCACGCATTCACCTTACATTGAAAGAAGCACTGAGCAATGAATGAGTTGTCTTGGATGGGTATGCAATTTAGAGAAGTTGCAATAAATAAAGTTGCTATACAATAAACCAGTGACTATACCTCCCTTTTAGGATACGGCTTCCTTAAAATTATGCCACTTGTTGGTTAGCATTATACTACTCATCTACAACTAGGACGATGAAGGTGAACAGAGAAGTGTGCCATTTCTTAAAAATGAAAATTTCTGATCGGTGTAAACGCTCTTATGGTCATCAGATGTGGTTTAGGGAGTGATTAAGTGAAACAGCTGACCGCATGAATAGTTCATGTCAAACAAAGAGAGACCCACGCAAGAGGACATTTGAGGGGTTTTGCACTGCGGCGATGAACCATATTTCCGTTTGCGATCAATTGTACGATAATATGTGGTTTATCGGCGTTGCTGATGGTCAGCAGGGTGAATCATCGACTAAATTGCCCACCGAAGAAGGATGTCTCAAAGAGTGTATTGCCGCACGGAGGAGCTGTCCGTCGCTCTTTCTGGACCCCGAGTGAACTGTCGCGCCGCTTTTATAGCGTTGTTGAGAATCGTCGTTCCCATCCACATTCGCTGGATATCTTGATGGCGATGTTTTCGTTTAGCAGTTGTCGAAGTGTGTTGTGAGAGCATTTGAAGTCTTAGTCACATTGTTTTGTCTTTCGGCGCTCATGAAGAATTTGGTTCGAAGATCGCTTCGACAGAGTGCCTCAATGCGTTGACTATACAAAACCTGTCCATCATCGTCGTTGAGAATCACAACAGATATGTAATTTTGATTGGTTACAATGCAATAAATTCATCATCACTATTGCTCGCTATTAATCTGTCAACAGTTAGCACAAGGTGTGATATTGTTGGAATCATAATAATTAATGACATCAATTAATATCAGATTTCCGACCGACAAACTTCATTAACAAAGACAACTAAACAATGCTCATCTCAGCTGAACACCTATTTTTGAAACCCGTTCATCTACAGTTGTTACGACACTTATTATCCAATCATCCATCACTACTGTCTTAGAAATATAACTTGCAGCTCAAGGTGGCCTCATGATAGATAATTAGTGAAGCTGTTCGGTGCAATAAATTCTCGACGATTTATGATGTTTCGATTTGATATATCGTTGCATAATTAATCGAGTTTTGTAAAAGCTCTCAATGAACCGATCAAAAGCTCTATTGAACACGGCGGACATGAGCTCTATAACGATTCATTTGTTTGAAGGGCTTCGATTTGCATTTTACAAAAAAAAAGTTTCTGCAAACTGCAAAATGTAATGCAGTTTTCGAGGATATTTTACATACTGAATGGTAGTACTATAACAATGGAAAAATACCTCAACGCATTGCATTATTTACATCTGATATATTATTTCGAAAATAACGTAGCCGAAATGCTATCGAAGCCAAGGCAAATGAGTCTAATAGTACATCTAAACTTTTAAATTCTTTTCTAAAGGATGGGTAAAAGGAGCGGCGAGTGCAGTGATCGAATTGAATCCGGTATTGGCGAAATTGGGAAGAGCCATATCGTTATAGAGAGTGCAACAACGGTGCTAGGAAAACGAAATTCACGTTTTCAAATGAAGCGAAAATTCCAAAAGTCGACTTCAACAGCACAGTTCCATATACACGAAGATATAGTATGAGATTAAACTTCAAAGACATATTTAGAAAAGTGATTTCAATTTTACGAAATGACTGTCAGCCAATCATTCATATCATGGCCAAACATCGAACACTAATATCGGCAGTGTAATTCGCTTTC
The DNA here is from genome assembly GCA_006503575.1 of Baylisascaris schroederi. Lineage (NCBI taxonomy): Eukaryota > Metazoa > Nematoda > Chromadorea > Rhabditida > Ascarididae > Baylisascaris > Baylisascaris schroederi. The sequence goes on from QEWY01003927.1 coordinate 17,387, forward strand.
TCTAAAATGTTTTGATTGGGTGAACGTGAATGATTTTCGGATTTTAAGTCATTTTTGAATAACGTCATCGAAGAAAGCCTTTCATTGCAAACTTTGGAGTGATATTTTTGAGTCGTCAACTCTTTTTTCATGCAAAAAGAAAACACAACGAACGACAAGCAAGGTTAAACTACCATAGTTAAAGCACCCGAAAATCGCTGAATTAGTGCTGTTATAGTTCCATATAGCCTCACTCTCTTTCTCGATGAGAAATTCCGCCCCCTTTATTTTGTAACATACATATATATCACTTCTGCAATATACTGGATGGAGTTCTTCATTCGGGGATGCACTCTGTTTTATGCCCCCCTTCGAAACCATTGCGTACACTCGAAGGTTCGTCGAGCGTTTCAGTAGTGTTGCAAATTGTCCCACTGCCATTCCAGCATTCATGCTATAGTTTTGTGTTGTGCGCAAATGAAAAAAAGTATTTCTTTTGGAGCCTCTTGAATATTACATAAGAAACCTCTCCTATGCAAAATATTCTGTTGCTTACAGAATCGACAACAAATTACGCTTCGAGCAATCACATCGTTTTTCACTATGATAAAGCTGTAGTTCATGCATAATGTATGGATTTTGAGTGGCTTTGTGTATGTATGCTGCTCTCGAACGTAAACTCCTTGGATCCATCCACTAATGACGAAATCGGCCTCACAGTTAGGCAAAAGCTGTTGCAGCATTCCAAATCTTTGCATCATGACGTAATCGGTCGCTATCTACGTTTCAAAGAAATATCAGTGAACGAGAGGTGACTCCCCACTGGAGACCATTTTGCATAAGTATAAAAACTGAATTGCAGAAATTATCATATTTATTCGAAGTCGTTTAATATTCTTTTATTAACTAATCGCAAAAATTAAAATTTGGTAATTATCTACGATGGAAGTTCAAAAATATTCCGTTGCAGATATTTCTTTAACTTTACATCGAGTCGATATTACTCAACCAAGAGGTTGAGTAACATAACCACAACATCAACGAACAAGCGAAGAAAAGCACCAAATGAAATGGCATGATGTGCCCTTACCCCTGGCTTATCTAACAGGTCATTTTTGTATATCGCCAACAAAAAGTGTAATAAAACACCCACAGTAGCATCTTCAAATATTGACTTATGCGGCCATCCGCAAAAATCTGCCACGAAGAACTCACTTCCTATTACCCTAAAAATGCAAAATGAATATTCGCTCAGTGTCAAATGCAAGCAAATAATAACTTATTACTTTAAAATGCGTGCAGTTCCTTGCGAAGTCCATAGACAATGTGGAAATATGTCACAGGTGGTTAACCTATGATGGGCATTATATTCACCGAATTTGACAACTTTCATTTGAATGATTGCTCGGTTGAAAGTAATGAACGACAGTCGGGCACATGCACCCGTAAACACACAGACACGACGGTATCAAATAGCGTTTTTGGATATTAATTCGCAGAAATGCGTAAAGGTCGAGTAAAGTATGCACATGGGTTTGTGTTGCGATATCATTTGTAATTGACAGAATTGTTTTCAATATAGAGATGAATTCAATTTATAAAATAATTGAAATAATTTTTCAATCATCAACGAGTCAATGAAGATTCTTTAACCGGAAATTGATCGAATGCAAATATTCGACGAAGATGAATTATTACACTTGCATATGCATATTACATATGCAAATAAATTGCGTTTAGATGTCTTTTATTGCATATGCAAATAAACGGTGTATAAACGAGTGACATCAGTGAACACCTCATTTTTAATCGATTATCGAAGAAATTCAAAAATGCTTGTCCTATCTCTTCATCTATACTTTTTCCTTTTTTCTATTCCCTTCAAAATATCCAAAAAATTTTTCGGTCATCGGATTTATCCATGAAGATCACCTTCCCACAAGGTTCTCAGCTTCTCATAAGTAATAGAATAATCAAAGTATT
>QEWY01003932.1:8308-25350 GCA_006503575.1 Baylisascaris schroederi
TACCATCTAGGTTTTTGTTATCACCTGAGATATTACCATCTAGGTTTTTGTTATCACCTGAGATATTACCATCTAGGTTTTTGTTATCACCTGAGACATCATCACTTATATTTTTGCTATCACCTGGGGACAATCTAATTTTCTTTTTCTATATATTATCTTATTGCGCCGATATAAGTTTGAGATTGGCTTTTGCATCCCTCTAATGCGTTTTTTTGTAAATTTAGACTTGTAAAGCGCATTAAGCCGAGGTCATATATATTCGTTTGTGCGTATATACGTGTGTGCTGATGTTCATCTCTCTTATTCGAAGGAATTTTCGCACAAAATGCATTTTTTTTTTTTGTAATTGCGTTTCTCATGCCACGTAGTACCATAATAAAATTAGGATTTAGCTGCTTTTTTCTGGAGTTCCCCGACAATTTCTACGTCAGAATTCCAGTTGATATCCGAGCATAGTTTCAACAATCCCCGCGTTGCACTCTTTCGTCCCCCCTTATAGGTTTCTTTGCGGAAAGCGTTTTAAGAGCCTAAATTAGCGTACGTGCAGGCCAAGAAATGGGTGTTTGCCAAAGAGGCAATGAAACGATGATACAAGGACGAGAGGTTTTGTTGCTGTGCATTTTATGGCCAGTATCTTGTTGACGCAATGAGTGGGCATTTTGCGATAGAAATTAAGCGCTTTTTTTTGCCTGTGATTGAGATGGTGTATGAGTAAATTTAAAGGTTATAGTTGTAAGTTATCTGTAGAACAAAAAGTTGCTATGATGTCACATAAAAAATTAGAGATTTTATTGAAATTTTGAGTAAGTTTTTTTTGGATTATCGATGTTTTATGTCTTTTATATTATCTTGAGATTAATAGAGTCTGCCAGTCAATATTAGACCTATAAGGTAGAAAAATGCTTCAGGAAATGTTCGTACCATAGATGCAATTACTCAAATTCATACCATTAGTGAATTTTGGAATATAAGAAAAGCTTTTGTCTTTGGAACATTACAAATACCGTGAACTTTCGAACGTAAATATTGAACTTTAGAACATACGAAGAAGAAAACCTCGCCATAAGAAATATTAGAATATGCACTTTTGCATCGTATTTAATTTATGAAACGTTTCCAAAAACTAATAGCAAAAAATCAAAATATATGATATAATGCTTTCATATTTCAACTCAATCGATCACCCCACACAAATGTATCAAAAAAAAGATTTGTTTTTTAGTGTAAGATGAAACTCACACTAGCATAAAATATGCGCGAATTATTAGCCGCATTGAATATTTATAATTCGTTTCGGAATTGATGAATCAAGGTGAAATTTGTCGTACGAATTCGCCTTATATCAGTTAAATGTTGGAACGTTAGCCTCACCAATTCCAGAGTTGAAACAGTGCGACTTAGATGAGCAACTTTGCAAAGCGCTTATCCATAAAACAGTTTACTTATTTATGGATTGAACTAGTCGCTGTTGGAGTTCTCTGAAGGAAGGTTCCTTTTTTTTCTACTCAGCTGAATGCAAATTTATGTCATTTTATTGGTACCTCAGGGAAGGTGAACTCTAATCTTCGATAGTGTAGAACAACGAGTTTGCCTTTGTGCTCTTGTAGTTTCGTCTGCTTGCAGCAATTTTTCTTTGCATTAGATAGTGATATATGCAATAAGGAGATGTGATTGTGAATACTTGTTCGATCACTTGCGCCATGATGCAGTTATCCAGATACTTGCGCCGCAAGACTGCGCTACAGACACTTTACATCAGATCATTTTCAGTGCGATAGCTTTTGCCACAGGGAACCCTATTCTGTTGTGTTATATAACGATAGAAAACTACAGTTCAAACGCCACATAGCAGAGTAAAGCAGTAACCGATTTTGTAACTGTACTGTAAGTAATTTCGCCTAAGTGACATGGGCAGACTATTCGAAAACTACAGTTTCCCTAGGAATAACAGTTACATTGCAACTATTACCCCTCTAGCGCTAAACGGAGCAATGGATAGAGTCACCACGAATGGCATGTAAATTTTGTAGTGCTGCTTAAGCGTCGCTCACCTCTTGCGTCTTTGCAATACCACTGCAAATACTCTATTGCATATGGAGAGATATAGGGGAGCAGCGAGAGTTCAGTTGGAATCCGTTTCCTTCCATCGTTTCCTCCCCCTATTACTGAAGGTATCCCATGGCGCCGGCAGGAAATGAAAGTCTCAAATTTGTTAGCTTATTTTAATCGCTTTAACTTAGCAAATAGTTACTAGTTTCAATGGAAGTGAAATGGTAATCGATAGCTTAAGGGTGCGTCAATCACAAATACGATCACTGAGGTTAGATTTTCAATGACGCTGAAATCAGATTTAACGAAATTTTTTAGATCAGGATTTATTGCCCTTCACAAACATCGTTGGTTGTCGAAGAAACAGTATGAATGATCAATATGCCGCCGAGGTCGCGATAGATAGACTTTCGAGAAAATTGAGCTAAATTTTGATGAGAATTTTGAATTAGGTTTTGAGTAGTGTGTTTCTTTGAACTGTGCGCAGTCATTTCCGGAAGGACATAGGCAACGGAATAAAGCCAATTCTGTTAGCGAAATTTCCATCAGATTTGAATTTTTTTTTTATGCGGAAAAGCTCAGCCCTTCTGATTTTGCTTGTATTTGAGACAATCTTATACATATGACTAGAATTCATCCTGCCGATCTATATCGTCTATTTTTTTTTTGAATTTCTTGAAATATGAATTAGTCTATTTTTTTTTTGAATTTCTTGAAATATGAATTATTATTTTTATATGCGATAAACATCAAAAAGCTTTCTACAACAATAATTCAATTATTTGCTCTCGTTGAAGATAATCCTTTAAAGGATAGTGCGCTAGCAGCTTCAGTTTTTAGGTAAATCATTTTCGAATATTATTTTAAGCTCATTTATTAGATTTTTCCTTTAAAAAATCGAAAAAAAGACGAAATAACATCAGTAATTTTGAGCATTAGAAAGTCATCAAAACATTGCTAGAAATTTGAAAGGAAGAAAGATTATGTGCATCGAATAAGATAACGAGCTAAATTTTCTTGGAAAATTTCTCTAGTGAATTGCTTCTTTTTTTTTCAAATTTGGTGCGCTTGATATATTGTCGAGTTTAAACGGCTGATCTTTGACCTTGTCGCTTTGATCTTCGTCCTAGAGAATTTCTTTGCACGCTTACGCCATCGAATGTTCGATTGGCTTAAATTCCTCATCAAATGGAATAAGGATACAAAAAATAACTATGAATATATTTTTTTATTTTTCAATAAGAGAATACTTAAGCTCCAAAATAATTTCAGAATTTCATAAGGGAAAATAGGGATGTTAGAAAAGTGGCAAGATGAGATATTGCGCTTCGCATTCACCTGACTGATAGAATTGGCAATTTGCCAGCAAAATTTAAAATTTTGGCAATGTCTTCATGTTTTAACACATATCCATGTCGATGTAAATCTAAATCCGGAAGATATAAAATGCGCCCGAGAATTGAAGCATTTTTAATTGCCTTTATGCGTATACAAGTTTTTAATCATAAGCTTATTAATTCTATAAAGTTATATGCGCTTTTCACATGCAAATTATTAGATCTAATGTGTTCACTTTTGCTGCTTAGTTTTGAATGCCTTTTTCAAATGTATGAATATTGGCTGGTTCTCCGTTCAATATCAGGACGGGATCCTTTGTTATGGATTCCATCGCTAACCGGCCTCGTCCTTGGAGCCTCCCTTTCATCCCCGTGCCCTCTACTAGAATCATCAATATTGTCATAGGTAACCGTATACTTCATCCGCAATGGCTATCTCGTAATGAAACAGAGAAATGAAACATTGAGTGATTGCGTTGTTCTGCGTCGGTCATCTTCTATGCAAAATTAAGCACTAGTGGCTTTCCGCTTTCCGACTATGCGCTCCATAGAAGATTGATTTTTATGCAGGAGGACACTTGTTCTTAGATTGATCCAAGCAGCCAAGAAAACTGAGATGCTATCGAAAAGCCTTAGGAATCCGGAGAATTGGATTCTGATGCTTCATTTCCAAAATTGCTGATCCTACCGTCTAAGCTGTTCTATATGTCCGCTAATTCAGTAATACAGCGGTCGGATTTACATGTTGCAACTGGTCATGTTGAAAAAAAAAATCAACAAATCTTCGGCATTATGCCCATATTTATGCTTATGTATGTATTTACTTCTTAGGTAATTTTAAAAACGACAGATATTAGAGGTAGAGCTGTTTAATAACTAATCATCAATATGTTTCTTACATTAATACCTTTTGTTCTGAGCAAAAAAAAAACTTATGCTGCTTAAAAGCGTCTGGGAGTTTACTTATAAATTAAAATGAACGCCTTATAGACGATATTTTAGGGAGGTGATTGAATCGATTGAACTATAAGGGCATTACTGATCAATTAAAGAAGAAATCTTACTTATTGGTTATATATATATATATATATATATATATATATGTATATAAAGGCGTTATTTGCAACGTTAAAAATTATGATAGTCCCTATGATAGGTCTCCTTCAATAGAAAATGTGTCTAACGTTACTTTAAATAAATATGAACATTCCCATAGTGTGTAATCCGTCATATTCATGGAAAGAAAATTCGAAGCATTGCGCAATTAAGCGTCAAATTGCATATCTTTTAAAGCGACACTTTCGTTTCACATCGTTCGATCGGCGCCTGACTTTTTATACACGCTTTCATAAATTTCTTATACTGAGATTGCTATCTATCTATCCATCTGTCGATTTATATTATACGGTACTTTTGTGTACTGTACCATACTATAGTATACTATACTATACTATATGTACATTTTGTATCTTTTTATATATTTGCGCATATATGCCCCATTCGATGATTCTCTTACTATAAAAGAATTGAATTTAGTGTCGCGACGAAATTTCTAGTCATATTCTTGTCTCTTTGCCATTTCTCAATTTGTTTGTTCAAATTTATAAAATTCTATAGATGTCTACCTCATTAATAGATGAAATAGCCGATCGACTAGAAGTTAAGAGAATCCCATAAACAAGCAAAAGGATATTTTTATGCTTTTATGTGCTGCTCTAGGCAATTCTTAGTGTCATTTAATTCAACGACTATGTTATTTGTGAAAATAGATTGCTTGGCTATGTGATTTTAGCATTTTATATCACATTTTATTGCCGTTTTCCTTTTTTTCTAAGCATCAATGAGTGTTGTTCATTTCATCTATGAGATTACACGCAAAAGGCAAACTTTTTAGATAAATAGAATCATCACGCAATCCAATTGACGAATAATTTCTATTCAGCGAAAATATTAAAAATATCTGAATTTCTTGAAATATAAAACGATTTTCATTTACTATTTTTGGTAAATTATGAAATTGCAAAATTACGTTTTAAAAAAGTTCGATATTTGGAGATATTCCAATTTTTGTTTTTTTTTTAAAGCTACGATAAGCCAAAATGTCAACAATAAAAATTTTTGAAACATAAAAATATACAATGGAATAAATTTTTTTCTCATTTATTAAACGTTCAGGGCAAATTGAAAAGCTTCTCTAAAAGGCTGATAAGATATACGCTTATGCAACCACCTTTATTAGTGAATTTTATAAACTGGTAGCAAATATTAGAATCGACAAAGTGATATAGATATAATTTTGTTAAATTTGCCACTCTTGCCCCTTGTAAAAAAGTACCCATTTTTCGAGTCGAAGCGATTGTTAGGTACCACTTAACCAATGATAAAAAATTTGTGCGATTTTCTAAGTACTCTAAAATATCTATAAACCTATGTTCGGTTATTATAGGGGCTAGGTTGTATAGGTTTATAACGAAGCATCGAAATCTTAGGGAATTGAAACCAGCAAATTCTAATGAAACGTAGGAAGATGGTTACGAAAATCATAGCGAATATTTATGCTTAAGTCAGATGTTCGTAAGATTTCTAGGATTTTTAAATATCCGCTGGTTTTCATTCAAGAGGGTCATGTTGTTTTATGGATTGCTTAATTAAGACGAAAACTCAACATCGATAGAAGAATCTCTGAGAATGTTTTAATGAAATAAAATGCCCCAAAAAGCGCTGTAAAAAATCCACCAATTTTTATTTATGATTAGAATTGCTCACTTTATTGGCCTCTAAACTAACCCTTCAGACTTATATGTCATTGGAAAAAAAAAAGAGAATCCACCACGTTTGTTTTTCAAGGAATTTTCCATCCCCCCCCCTCCTTGTCCTCTGTCCTTCCTCCTCTCTATCCTTTCCACCTACCTCACTTGTCTAACTGCATCAACTTTATTGGAAAATTCAAGTAGATATATTCATAGATTAAAATGTCCATTGCTTTGCGCTAATATCTAAATTATATAGGTTCATTCAAAACCAATAATACTATGTGTCTTGAAAATTCACGAGCGTTTAATATATATTACTATTAATTAAGAACTACAAGTTTTCTCATCTTTTTGTTTTTTATTCAACTTTTTCTATGATGTTTTTTTTCAACAAATTTACCAACTGAACCGACTTATTTTTCATCAGTCATAAAATATAATATAAGAAATACCAGCCTTATGCCAATTGATTTATCGTTTTTTCATTTCGTTTTATGAGAAAATATAAAGTCTCGAAGAAGAACGAAAATCTGAGGGAATTTTTTCTTCCTGCAATGAGAAGCTTTATCGTTAAAGCTTAACGGTTGCAGAAGTCATTTCAAATTTGATTTGTCACGAGAGAAATTTGTCCTATGATGTTATACAATCAATCGCTAATGTTTCTCATTTAATCTTTTCCGCTGTTTTAGGGAAAATTATCTGAGGAAAATTTTAGTAAAAAAAGAAAAATGCCGCTGCAAAAACGCAGGCAATTTTTTCTAGGAAGCCTATATAAATAAATGTTCTTATAACCCCCCTCTTACCTGTATCAGAACCCAATGATTGAATTTATGCTCGTCCTATTTGGTTGATTATATCCATAAACTTGCATAACTCTAACTTCAGGTATTAGTGAATTGAACTAGCCAAGCAGGAAGATATTCACACACATACGAAGGTTGTTAAAAAAGTTTGGTGCAAAGGCTTTATTAGTCGAATATTCTCAAATCTACCGGGGCAAAAAATTTTCCCCACATATCTTCGAACAGTGCTATGCGTTTATGCAAAAACATCGCCATTAGGTTTTGTTAGACTTGGCTACAGCTACAGGGCGATATTGAAGATTCAATACTATTTGCTTGCGGGAAATAAAATACCATACTATTTACTTGTGGGAAACAAAATTCTTTTGGGATCCAAAGGGATCATTGAAAAAAGCCCACAAACATGCGGCTCCAAAAATGAACACTGTTCACAGGTGGGCTTAAGAAAGAAGGAAATGTCGCTTCCTCATGAATTGGTGAAGAAGGAAGAAGCAATCACAGTTGTTATTATAGCTGAGGTAATTGGCATTTCATGCGTCTGTCGCATAAATTCTGGCCATTGGCTTAAGAGTGAACAAGTTTCCGGTCGGTTAAGCGATATAGACAAGGATCGTTAAAAGTGATACCATGCAGACAATCGTGTCTTTGGATGTTTCAAAGGATATCTTGAAAGAATTTCTTGGGAAAACTATCTCCATTCATCGTAGTGTTCAGATATTGCTCTTATGGATTTCTTCATGTTCGCAAAGCTCAAAAAAAAAAATTTGAATAGTGCATGAATCTCATTGATAGGCGACATGAAAAATTATGCCACTGAGCTGTCTTGTTTCAGGGATCGAAATTTTTTCCTTGAGAAGTATTTCGAAGAAAATGGTATCAAAATATAATAAGTGCATATTTTGTTGTATATTATTGATAGAGTAATTTTAAAAAAATTTTTCCGCAAACTTTTTGTAACATCTTCCCATATGGGTAAATAAGCAAACTTATATATTGTTGTGCAAAAGCAAATTGCAAGAGCATATAAAAAACCTCTTGCAAATATTCCATTGCAAAGCATAATGCCTGTTAGAGCAGATAAGTTTCCTATATTGCTTTTGCATGCAGTGCTTGAAATTGATAAACTATTTGATACTGAAATTATTGCTGAAATTAATTGAAATTTGCAATTCGCTAACCCCGGGTATATCATTTTATTCATAATTCCTATTTTTCATTGTTTATCGATTTTCATATCAGTCAATTATGGTATTCTTAGTTCGTTTTTAATATATATGCAAATTATATTGCTTTCATTTAAATTTTTGAAGGCAATACGATGAACAATAGAAACCACTTGTGGAGTGTTCGATTGAACATGTCGCTGTATTTGTCCGATCCGTTTAATTGCAATAATTGTGGCGCAGTTTTAGTGGAAACCACTTTTATCGCTATACTTTAATGTGAACACAATTATGATAGTATTATATATAGTCTTAAGAACCTTGTTTTCGGAACAGCATAACCTGTAAATATTTATTGCAAAACAGTTTTATACATGAGAATACAATCAGGTATCTGCAAAGACCCCATTTGGGAGAATATACCTAGGGTGGATTCAAAAAATTGCCTTACTCTATTGTTTCAAGTAAATATATACAATAACTTCGATTATTTTAGGTGAAGTTCTTCCTCACGAGTGTTACTGGAAGTTTGGTTGGTCTATTCGGTATATTCGGCAATGTTAGCACTGTACTTATCTTAACCAGGTTTGAGCTCTCTTCATATTTTCTTCATCGTTATCAGCTGAGAATGGTTTTCTTCGGTAGAAACATTATTCTACTCCACATTTCTACATGCGAAGAATGTAGTATGGGCACCGGAAATCTTTAAATTTCAAAAGAAAAAATCACTAAATAAATTAGAAATTAGGTATTGAAAAAATTCAGAAAAGATGTCAAAAGTGTTGCGATGCAGCAAGTTGTTGCTGAGTTTCTCATTGCCATCTTTTTTTATTGTCAAGAACTAGAAATTAGCATGTCTATTTGTTCCTCTCTGATTACGTATATTAATAGGTCCTTCGAAACATCTAGCGATGCAAATTATTCAACTGCAAAATTGTTCCTGAAGTAAGCCAGCCATACGCATTGCATGTACCCTCTAGATGCATCGCTGTGTAAGAATACTGACTCTGCTTAAGATGAAACTGAAACGATGATACAATATGAATTCGTTTTAATACGTTTACGCTTAGTAGTTCATAAATGCAATGATCGGAAATTGCCTAGCTGGCAGCTATTACCTTAGCGGTCCCAATGCTTTATTCACCTTGATCAGATCATACCTGCTTGATGTATTAATGAGTCAAAATCTATTTTTTATTTGAATTTTTTTTTCGTTCCTGCAAAAATGATTCTGCAATATTATCGTGAATAAGGGGTTGGGGAGGGGGGGGAGGGGAGGGGAGCATCGTTTCACAGATGCTATGTTTGATGCTGCAAAGTTAGCGGGAGAAATTAACCTCTACATATATAAATGAATAGAACAGCGGCAGGCCACTGACCCAACCACATTCGAATGCGAAGTGCGGCCATGATCATAGATAGTAAAGTATCCTTAACTTAGGCCATGTTTCCCCATACATCACAGAGTCGGAGACGGTTGCTTTTGATGCCATCTAGACAGATTTTTATTGCCTGGGTAACTGTGCTAATGAATGAGTACGGCATTGGTGGTGAATGCTATCGATGAATGTGTACTAACATTGCGGTTACTATTTCAGGCCGTCGATGCGCAACCCCAACAATTTATTCCTAACAGCCTTAGCGATTTTTGATTCGTGCCTTTTGGTGACGGCTTTCTTTATCTATGGAATGGAATATATCATCGAATATACACAAGCATTCGACTTGTATGTTGCATGGCTTACATATCTCAGGTAATATAGAATAATGCTATCGTATCTCAAGTAACATAGAATAGTGTTATCATATCGCAGATACTGTCATCAATCACCGGAGTTGAAGTTCATATCAGTACTTCGAAGTTATATATTTTTCTTCGACCGTTTTACGTGTAAAAACTTCTTCACTTTACTATGTGAGCCTGTTATCTTCTACCATGTTGAAATGTATATACTTTTATCTGCATGAAGAAACAAACAGCATGTGTACCTCTCAGAGGAGGGGACGGGAAGAGGGAAGGGGAAGCACATAGTAAAGGGGATTTCCCACCGAGCTATTTTCTCTCAAATAATACGACCCATTTTTTTTCTAGACTTAGCTCCCTCTCACCTTAAATATTTGCCTATAACATCTATGAATTTTTCAGATTTGCATTCGCTCTTTCACATATAAGCCAAATGGGCAGTGTTTATACGACAGTGAGTGTTACAGTGGAACGCTATCTGGCCGTATGTTATCCTAAATCGAGTAAAAAATATTGCACAAGTCGTGGTTCGGCACTTTCGGTTCTATGTGTTACATGCTTCTCAATTATATTCAATTCGACGAAATTTTTCGAACTTGAGGTAACTTCATCATTCAAAATTTCTCTTCATCTTGTGCATTAGTAATAAGAGTTTGGCCAAATAAAAGAGTGGATAGCACTTCAGGCGAAACAAGATTACGACTTGAAGTTTTACTATTCCTTTGGGACAGTTAATGAGCAACTGCCTCATTCAACTAAGACAAAATATTACGCAGTGAACGAAAACAAATTGCCAGCAATTACTGCTTGATTTTCTAATAGTTACAAGAAAGTTATATACCAATTTCTCTCAATTCATTTGGGGAAGGGGGGGGGGAAGAGAGGGGGAGAGAGTTTCCTTTGAATAGTTCGGTTCCTTTCTTTTCATCTATTTGAGTAAAAGTCATCATTAAAGTTGTACTATTGGAAGGTGCTTTATGAGAGAGGGAGTGGTCTGTTGTATATGGCTTTTTTTTTTTGCTTACGAAGAAGGATGAATGACTATTTCCCGTTCAATATACTTTAAGTGACCAGAGGTAATGATACCAATGATGTTTTGTTTATTTTATTTGTTTTTTAATGTTTTGTTTATTTTATTTATTTTTTAAATTTAGATATCAAGGAATTCAATATGTGGTGATGGTACCAATTGGCAATCATTTTTACTTCTACCAAGTCGTCTCGCTCAAAATCCCCTCTATGGACAAATCTATGCACTTTGGTTAACGAATCTTGTAATGGTGTTTTTCCCATTTCTTACATTATTGGTACTCAATAGTATTATCGCTTATACAATACGAAAAAGTCTTCAGAAAGTGAAATATAATCAACGCTTTCAGTAAGTTTATTGTTGATTTATTTATTTTCTTTATAATAATTACTACTGTTATACTTTGTTAGTATGAAGGGCTCTTTGCTCTGCCCTCTCCACCCCCCCTCCCCCCCCACTTCCTTCCAAGATTCCGAGAGGACAAATATCTTTCTCAAGTTTTGCGAAGGATACAGTAACCCCCACTATAACCCCTGCATATACCTAGAGAAATTTGTAACTTATGGAATTTCATCTAGGCTACAATGTTATGAATATTATTGCTCAAACGGGAGATGTCATGGAAGTCGTGGCTAAAAATGCACGATAAGGTATTGTAGGGTAAGGTGAGGGGGGTAGGTGTAGGGTGAGTGGATTCTCCTCAAGGATAAATAGATTGACTGCATTCTACTGCAGTCCTCAAGCGCATCGCACTAGTTTGCATAGGTTTATCACAAATCCTACTTTACGATTTTAGAATTTTGAAAAATCATTATTTTTTTAGTAAAGTAGTAAGAAAGTTAATCCAACAAAATTGATGATATCCATAGAAATAGTTTTCATAGATTTAGATCCTTAGGTCGGTCCATATTTATACCTTTTATATTTTATTTGCATAGTTATACCTTTATATTTGAAAGTTTGCATAAAAATTGCATGCAAAAAACATCCATACAAAGTCAATTATATTTAAATTCATAGAGCGTTTCATATCTTTATACTTTAAAAAATGTTTTATTGGAAAATGTCGAATTGTTTCCATAAAATATCTATATTTTATTCAGTTAAATAGTAATTAAGTTTAGAAAATAATTCAGCAAAATTTTGTTCTTATTTTTACTTTTATTCTTTTTTTTTTTTGATTGATGAGTAAATATTGAAATTTTTCAGCAGTCATTCAGTATTAAAAGAAAAATCAAGAGAAGCGACAATTGTATTGGTCGTAATTGTTTGTATATTTCTTCTATGTAATGTTTGGGGTTTCGTATTGACACTTCTTGAACAAATTCTCGATCGTCGTTGGCTTGAAGTGGAGCATCATGCATTTTATACATTCTCGAGAGAGGCAATTAATCTTCTTGCTATTATTAATTCATCGATCAATTTTGTTATTTACCTCATCTTTGGGAAGGATTTTCGGTAAGTTTTTTCTTGAAATTTTTTTCCTCTTTTATTTATTCATATTGAAATATAAGATTTTTTGAGAGAGAAAGAATTTTTATGTATTTTGTAAAGGAATATTAGTAAAATATAGTAAAGAAGTATGATTTTCGGTTGGAATAATTTCATCGCAGTTTTTTTTCCCGAAAGTGAATAGGAAAATTTTATTTGGGAGAAGACAATAGGCCTATGAAATTATCGAGCAGTTTAGCTGCTAATGAGGATTCTGGCATTTGATTATTAAATTATCCTCTCATGGTGGCATGACTAGGAGCTGAGTTCCCCCTTATCATGGTGCGTTATGGCAGCGATGTTTATTTGCCTATATAAATTATCGAATTTCAGTCGTGATCCTTCCTGCTCCGGTTAATGCTTTAGGCTGCTATGTTTTCTCTCTACACAATATGCTTTATGCAAATGGGGTCCCTCGAAAAAGTTTTTCAACATCCTGGTCAAATTTCCACTTCAAATTAGTCCATTCCAATAGTCGCTTCCGATACTAGTGTTCGGCTAAATAGGCATCGTTTTCTTTTAGTGGCCATTAGCTGTCGATCCGTTCGGAATAGAGAGATGAGGGAATAGGAAGTTCAACAATGTTTTTGAATTGAGCTTCAGTTTAGTGTAATTAGTGGGAATGAATTTATCGAAATGCATTTTGAACTTCAAACAGGCATTCAGTATTAATATGTCGTATGATGGTAGCTATGAAGTACAATATTAGTAAACCCTAAATTTGCTAGCCTTTCACATAAGGGAACAATTTGTACGATGTGGAATTTGAATTTTAATGTAATGTTGAAAATATTCAGCAAAGAATTGGTGGTGATATATGGCTGCGGTATGCGGGGTATAACGCTGCAACTACCAACACACGATAAGTTTCTTATTTGGCGGCATCTTTCGAGACGTCGACGTACTCCATTATCGATGCGGAAAACACCTTCATCTCGAAGTGGTCTTCATGTGGAAGGGACATCGTTTGGCACGGAGGTTTGTCTTCTTCCTTGGTTCTGCAGTGGAATATTTAAGAGTAAGGATCAAGAAGTGACTGGATTGAAGGCACTGAAAAGTTATTGAGGGGATAAGGCGAGGTAGCGGGATGGGCGGGTATGGTTTTTATCTCCTATTCGTAGATTCGTTTCGTAACCCTCTTTAGTGACTGCGTGATTTCTCATTTTCCCCGAAAACTTGAGTGGAAAGTGTATCTGATTGTTTCGTTTCCCTGTTGTTTCAATTGATCATCTTTTCTGTAGCGTATGTGCAGAGGCACGAAACAATGCGGACGGAGAGGTTGAAAGACTGGCAACGAAATGAGAGAATTCGCATTGTAAGGAATGGTTTAAAAAAACTAGGATAACTGCTGGACTCCTCCTGGGAACAGCAGCTGTGGAACCCAAAGGAACAAGTTATCCTTGATCTAGACACTGTTCCATATATGTTGATCATATGATTTCCTTGAGCGGTCGTGGTGTCGCATCAAAGAATAGTTGATGATACGCTAATATGTGTGTGGAACTCCCGTTGACAGGTTCTTCCATCACCAAACAGATGACTCGTTGCCCTTCACTGAAAAGAGGACGTCATCTATCAGCATAGATGAAGTTCCAGGCCCGAAGAGTTGCTGGGAAAGTTGGAAAAGTAGAAAGAACTTATCTTTGAAACATTTTTGGAAGCAATATTTTTGACTCCCCAATAGGGTCAAAATAAGTAAAAAATGGATTTGTTTTCCTTTTTTTTTGTGAGAAATTCAAGGGAAGAGGGAACTAATCGCTCATCTTGTTGATGAAAAGGTTGCAGAGGGGAGCGGGGAGGGAAATAAAACACTGCTCTTCTAGTAAAAAAAAAATCTTCTTTGATCTACGATGATCGTTTCAAAAATATTTTTTCGATTTCATCTTAGTATTCAAATAACTTCATTCAATATTAATTGGGAATATTTAATTTCAGTGTACAAATTCGGCAACAACATCAACACTAAATAGCGATTTAACCGATACACGACAACGAAAATCGACAATTTCGAACTTCCGTTCTGTTAATGGAAATGCAAATCAGATCAATTCGTTGAACGTCGAATCGTCGTGTATCTATTCACCAATATTGAATCATACAAGTTGTTATAAGAAGAGTTCATCGATTGGAATATCGTTGCATCATGAATCACCACAAATGTTGGATGAAGGAAGAAAAGGAAATGGCCGAATATTGCAGTGCAAATCGCCGATTTGTGCTTGTGATATTGCAAATCAGGCTGGTACTTCAAGAGTTTCACCGATCGATAAAATCAATCAATCGAACAATTGTATACGATCATTTCATCATCTTCGATCATCTTCAACGAAAATAACAATTAGTAGTAGTGGAAGTATAGATGATGATAGTGACGATGATGATGAAATTATTATTTTTGATGCAATTGAGGGTAATATTTTTAAGCAAAAATTTATCGATTATTCAAACGAGTCGACACAAGTATCTCATTCAAGCGCCTATGTATTAAAGTGCCTCAAAACAAATTCGAATATTTATGAAAAATTTATTTGAAAGTTTTTTTACATTTTTTTAAAAAAACTTTTGATATATTTGCTTAATAAAATGAGAAAATTTTCGATCGAATTCCTTACCTTTAAAGGAATATTATGATATTTTAAATGATTGCTGCATTTTTGTGAATGTGATAAATGCTGAAAAATGGAAAAAATAATCAAATAGGAGAGGAGGAAGGGATCTTGGCTTCCCGTGGGTATTTAGCTCCCACTCAAAAGAGGCCGGAAGTTGCTTTAATAAGTAATACTATTGGCGAAAATCTTCTAAGGTAATATTAGATGTGGGAGCATTCGGTTTGCGAATTATGCGACCTGAAAATTCCATCTTCCCTCTTCCCCCTCCCCTCCCTCTCCTAAGAAGCTGTTGTTGCTGAATTGTTTAATGTTGTTTTATTTCATATCACCATGAAAAGTATGATTTTTTTAAATGTGTGATTTCGTTATATGTATGTGTTTCAATTATTTTCACTAATAAATTCAGAAGCTCTATGTGGAATTGGCACAATATGCGCTTTTTATATTCGCAGTATGTGATCATCGTTAAGTTGATTAGAAATGGCCTCATTCTATAAAGAATTTTCCAATGATCCCGACTTGACGTGTCGTCTTATAAGTTGACTTATCGGTCTAATCGAACTTCCGAGTTACTTATCGTACCTTTACCCTTTTTACTTTTGTATTATGCAATTCTTGCATTCAGACGATTGACCACATAAACGGGCACAGACATACAAACAGACACATCTGACGTCATAGATGCTTAATGACACGGACACATCACACAGTACCGCACATGGGGACATAGGCACACATGTTGCGTCATCATGATCTATCATTCGAGCATATTGGTGTATGACGTCATCAAACACATTGTCGAGATTCTTTTCATTCTGCATCGTTTACAGTGATGTCACTATTTATCCTGAAAATTTCACGGAAATCATTCAGTTTGTTCTACTGGTTTACAACGTTTTAGGTGACATCATAATTCCTGCGTCGATCCCTACGATAGATTCAGGGGCGGCTTTGGTTAGTGAACTTGTTAAGCTTGGTTCTATGATCTAATAAGTGGGCACACAGAGGAGCAGACGCATACATACGCAGAGATGTGAGGTTGCCACAATGAGCTGTGTAAGTGCAGGTTTGCCAAACTTCCTAAAGAGAAGCCTTCTCTGGAATACTTGTGAGCGGTCCACATATGGACGATCTCGGGAACACAGCGAGTGCGTTAATATGGACATTTTATTATTTCTTAGTAGTTTCGGCAAACAGTCGATTCAACAATCAGAATTGCAAAAAGCACATGCCGCGCTCGTTTACTGGCGTGCTTCTGCACTTTATTTGTTGATCTGAGCATTCGTAACAAATGGTTGTGAATGGGCTTTTATGAGCTACATTTTGCTCTAGGCGTCGTTTTTTACTTTGTCGTTGTTTAATCTCTGACTTCGGCGATGTTAGATGGGTCAACACGAACGCATTCTACAACGACTGCACTCCTTTGTTTTCAGTAAATCGCCGAGCAGTGTGTTGCTTCTCTCCTCCCATCAGCAAACTGAGCTCTGCTGCTATCGCTTACAACATCGATTTGTTAGTTCTTGATTATATCGTTATAGCTTATATTATAATGATAACATTTTTATATTTTATTTTATTGCATTTAGTAATTTGATTGTTATAAAGTAATTCCTAAAAACATTTATGTTTGAGTAATTTGTTTATTCCGTAATTTATAGTGGGGACCTCTGAAGTTGCAAACGATGATGAGCGATTCGGAGTCTGATTGTACCAGAAATTCTAATTAGCCTTAGGTTGAGAATCTTTATAAACGAAAGAATCCGGATTGAATATATAGGTGAATTTCTAGAGAATTTTGACTCCGGAGTCGCTCATCGCTGTTGGTAATTCTTATTTCAACTTCGGCTGATTCGTTGTACTTGTGTTTGTTCTGCTCTTAATGGTAGATATCAGTATCATTTTCATCCATCGTTGTGCGCACTGAGTGCGTTAATCTACCTGTTTTGACACTAGGCGAGTTCTGCCTGCACACTAGCCGAGTTGTTCTACCTGTCTAGCCTAGTGATATTGTAATGGATACAGTATAAGGCACTATAGGATGACTTCTTAGAAATACATTT